>QEYC01000120.1:0-208155 GCA_009935795.1 Pholiota adiposa
AATAGCAGACAAAACCTATCCCCACTGGTCGTAAGAATTGATTCTTGGTACCATTAGGAATTAGAAAAATTGGGAGATTTTTATTTCAACTTTGATCATACCATATTCCATATTTTGATATCCATCCATCAATGATAATAGCGGAAATTGATATCTAATGTATTAGGTGCAAACAGATAGTGCCAGCTCTTGATACTGGCTAGATAAAAGCACACCTATGTATACTTATATTCATTTTAAACGCATAAATATTCTGTAAAAAATAGCAGATGCTCGAGGCTAATCAATATACAATATACAGATAAGATATACTACACAAGGATAATGGTTCAGATAATACTAATTAAATTGGAACATTTAGAAGCACCTATATCTACAGTGTTCATATTTAGATCATGGGAATTTATGCACTGGCTGTGGAGAAATTTCTGTGAATTTGATCTTAATTTCTATTTAAAAAGGGGGAGTATTTTGCTATATCTTTCTGAAAACCAGTGTAGCTACGAACATATAACCTTACCATTGAATTCTGCTGACTAAAGTACGCTTCTGCCTGATATAGAGTAGTTCTATATTCCCAAGACAAGGGGGGACAACCACCCTAGAAAATTCACGTACTTAAAAATAGTATAGCTATTTTGTATGCCCTGTGGATTAATTTAGATTTCTATAAGTCATGTGATAAGCTGGATAACCATTATCTAGCATCAATAGGTAGAATATGAAAAACACACAAGTAATGAAAATCAAGTAATTTTTGAATCCATAAGATACATGAGATTCCATATCTCGATATATTCATAGTATGAAAATCCATATGTAATGAGATTCATATCCTCAATAAGATCCAGCGTAATGAATCGCCTATTTCATACTATCCATCGTGACATGAGATTCTAATCTCAATAAGACTCCCATATGTAATGAATCTGTATCTCAATAAGATCCATACGGTTCAATGGAATACCTATTTCATACTATCCATATATGTAAGAGATCATATCTCAATAGATTCCATAGTGTAATGAAAATGCCCTATTTCATGACTATTCATGTGTAATGAGATCTGTATCCTCAATAAGATCCATAAGGTAATGAAATCCCTATTCTCAGTTATTATTCATGTGTAATGAAATCCATATCTCATTACTATTCAGAAGTAATGAGATTCATAGTTAACTAAGATCCACATGTAATGAAATTCAGTAGCTAAAATAAGATCCACAAGTAATTGAAAATCCAGTAGGCATACCAATAGCCCTGGTACGATGAAAATTGTTGAATAAAATAAAAATCCACACACAAAATGAAATAGGTGAGAGTAAGATACCACTGAATATGTATCCAGGCTTATGAAATAGGTGTCTCATATTCACCATGGATTTTAACATACGGGTCCTGCGTATAGGTCCGCATTTTATGATAATGAGTAGGTCAGTACTAGTGGTGCTTTCGAAGCTTAATTGAAGCGGGTGTGTGGGGCTTAGGCGTAAATGCGTTCTTACCTGCTGGCCATCATAGCTTCCAATCGGGTCCTCTGCAAGGAGGCCTAAACTTCATAATCCACCAACACGCACCGATCGGGCGAATACGTTCGGGTCGTTTCTAATATCAATGAACCCTCATACGTGCAGCACTGCGCTACCCTTAAGGACTCGCGACCATCTTTGAGTGGTGCCACATAGGCGAACGCCATCCCCACAACTTCATTCCTCACGCGCATTTGATCAGTTCCTTGAAGGAGAATCCACTGTTCTTTTGCGGCAGGCCACCTTCCCGTTGTTCGGGAAGGGGTGGCTAATCGCGTGGGGCGACCTCACCGCGGGCATCAAAATCCGTAGACCAAGGGACTTCGGTTCCCGGATCCGACGGGGGTGCAGTGGAAATTGGGTCTCCGGGCTTCCGCGAGGGGCTTAGATGGGAATTGTCGGCGGGTGCATCGTCACACCTGCATCTGTGGAAACTCTCGCAGTCCTGTCACTCCAACTGTAGGACCATTGCCTTAAACACAGCGAGACGTAGAGTTCGGGAAGAAAGATTGGAGGTCATCAGCCCATGAGTGCTGCTATATTTCTATATCAAATTGGGTAGTTACCCAAGTACTCGCATACGTCCTCACCGGTAGTTGCCCAGAGGGTGGTTTCTCTGCTATTTTGCAGGGATGCCGGGTCTGCCGGGGGAGAAAAATTGATGAATGGGTGAGCGGTTGATGCTCTACCCTGCCGTGGGTGCCGGGAGGTGGGGCGGGTGATGTAGCCCGCTGTGATGGCAGCAGCGGGGGGCGGGGTCAAGGATGCAGCCTAACATTGACAAACAATGCAGAAATGGCGCTCGGGGCTCGCGCTCGCTGTAGCACGCGGCGGGCGGCGTTTTTGAGCAGGGAAAAAAGCGGGGATGGGGTGAGGGAATATTTCCCAATTTATTGACACCGTTTCCGCGGGGCGGGGTGGTGGCGGCGGGATGGATGCAGCGGATGCATTCGGATGACGCTCTGTTTATAGAATCATTGATTTGCGCACTTTTGGGGCGCTTTCCTCATTATTAATGCATATATGTATTCTACTAATCTAATTCTATGAGATAAAGTAAGAAAAAGTGAAGAAAACAGTCGTGAATGGGTGGATGCACGAGCGGGCATTTGGATGACACTCGGGATGTTGCCATTTGGGAAATATTTACCGCTTTCGGTCTTATTTTGAACTCTGCTGAAATCCTTCGAGCGGTGGTAATGGCTGGATACATAATGTATTGCTTGAATACTAACTACTTTACATATAATACTATTTTTATGTATAGAAAGGGCGACAGGGAAGAGGACAACGGCGGGTTCATGCTCCCCGTTATTCCCGCCTAGCTACTGTCTGCCCTCGCCTGCCTTCGCGTCCTGCTCTTCGACTCTGCAATTCCCCGGTCCATGACCTCCTCTCCTCGCCGTCTCCGCTCCTCGCCTTCCCTGCGTCTGCTCCCCGTCTCTTGCTCACCCGCCGCCATCGCACTCCCCCTGTGCCTCGCCATTTCCTCGCCGGTCCCCTACTCACGCTCTCCGTCTCCTCGCTTCATCCCCGTCTCGCTGTCAAGCCATCTGGCCGCCCGACCCAGCCTCCTCGTTTCCTCGGTGCTTCCCGCCGCCTTGCTCTCTAACCACGTCCCCGCCGTTCGCGGTCTCGACCCGCCGCCATGCCTCGGCAGCGCCCGCTGTCTCCGCATTCTCACCTCCTTGGCGCCTTCCCACCTGCGTCTCGCGCAGTACCCACCCTCAGGGGAGAGTGAGGGTGGTGCAGGGAGGTGGCTAGTATGTACGAGTGAGGCCGTTTTGCCTCGCTCGTACGTACTAGCACCGCTCCCGTGGCCATCCTCTCCCCTTTACCTCCCCTGTCTCGTTCCTTGCCTCCCTCCCCATCGCACCTCGTTCTCCACCTCTGCCTGCCGTCGAATTCCGCGCCTTGCACTGGTGTTCCGCCGCCGTCGGTTCGGGATGTGCGCGTGCTCGTGCTTTGCCTGTTCGGCAGGCGGCCCACATCCCTCGTTGGAGGGGAGGAGCCAGAGGCGGTGGGTGGTGGGCAGTGGTGGATGGATGTGGGGAGGCGATAGAGAGTGTGTGTGGAAGGCGGCGAGGCGTGTAGGGACGTGTGGATGGAGGATGGAGGATAGAAAGCGACATCAACCATTGCATGATCGATGGTTGATGTCGCTTTCAAGCGGAGTTTAAATTTCGCCCGCTAATCGTCGACATCGACGTCGACGATGAGCGGCCGTTTTAAGTTAGTATATTCTGATGTATTTAGGTAGATAAAAATACTGCAAAATAGAATCTCTAGTATCTAAGGTGGATATTGAAATTTGACGACGTTACATAGAATACTTGCGCGGCCGTGGTGATTTTCAGCCTAACCGCGAAAAAACAGCATTCAAAGATAAATTTCTGGAGATGGATTCTGCAAATGTATATATCTTATAAGTGTACTGGTAGATACTAGAAGGTATCCTCTACACTTCTACCATTTAATGTTAGGAAGAAACTATTTTATTCAAATGGTACATACATTCTACTGAAGATTGGTCAAATATCTGTTACAATTTGAAGACTTGCGTTCACTCAATGTAAGTATGTCTCGTAAAAAAGGATTGCAGACTAGAATATGCTATCCAAACATAAAAAATAAAAGTATACTAATATTATTCCTTAATCCAGGTGTTAATTTTGTTATCGGTTGGAAATCGGGTTCGATCTCGACATTGAGGGCGACAACCTCGAAGTTGACAGATCCGGGCCGCTAATCCCAGCCAATCGGGTGCGCCACGGAAATGGCCGAGACGCGAGATCAACCACGTTTTGACATGGTTGATCTTACTCTCGACCACCACCGCGCCGTCTCTCTGCACCCCACCCCCCGCCGCGTGCTCCTCCCCTCGCCTGAGGGATGTAGCCGGCATTCTGTCGACCCACTCGCGGCACGCCTTTCTCCTCCAACGAGGAATGCGGGCTTTTTGTCTGGCGACGACTACTGGCAACCACCCCGCCTTGTCTGGCTTGCTCGCGCTCCGTGCCTCTCCCCTCCAACGAAGGATGCAGGCACGAGCTCTGCTCTCTGGAGGCTCCGTATCTCCCCTCTGTTCTCTCCTCCGCCCTCTCCTTCCACCGCCCCCTTTGACAATGGAGGTGGGTCTTTCTGCGCCAGGAGCGCCGCCGCCGTTTGCCCTTGCCCACCACATCACTGCCTCAGTCTCTCTCTCATGAGGGTATGGGTGCCCCCTGACTATCAGCACCACGGTCCGACAATCACATGCGCACAAACGAGGAGCCGGAGGGAGGACGACAAGAAGCCGCGGAGGCGGGAAGCGAGGCGAGGCAGAGACGGTGATGCATCCACGGCGCGTAGACGGAGAAACGGCGAGACCCGCAGCAGACAGTTCAGAAGGGGTGGCGAGCGGACAGACGACGATGAAGGGAGAGGGGCGGGTAGACGACAACAGGCAGGCAACACGAGTCAGGGAGATGATGACCTAGGGAGACGACGAGGCGGACGGACGGCGAGATGACAAGGCGGAAGACGACGGGGAAGGAAGGCAAAGAGGATGCGACGAGCGGGGAGACGATGACGCAGGGAGGCACGGAGATGGGCAAGGAGGCGGGGAGACGATGCGTACAGGAAACGGCGAGGCAGGGCGATGACAACAAGAGGAGGGGGCGAGACGGCGAGACGGCGAGACAGAGAGACGGCGAGACGGAGAGACGGAGAGACGGAGAGACGGCGAGACGGAGAAACGGAGAGATGGCGACACGGCGCGACACGCAGGTAACAGGAAAAGCGACGAGATGGAGAGGTGATGGCAAAGAGATGGGGAGACGGGGAGACAGCCAGGTAGCAAGGTGGCGTGGAGACGAGGAGACGACGGGGTAGGGAGGCGAGGAGATAGGGAAGCGAGAAGACAGAAAGAGGCGAGGGGATAGGGAAGCGAGGGTCGCCAGTGGCTGCGGCAGACGTGGGTGAGCCCAATCACAACCCCGCCGTCGTCCGCTCCCCGTCCCCTTTCTTATTTTTTAAACTACTACTATATGTAAATTAGTTAGTATATTTCTAATAAACTATGTATTTGTTCAACATCCCCCCCCCCCCAAAGATTTTCAGTCAAGTACAGAAATGCGACCGAAAGTGGTAACTATTTCCCAAAATGGCAGCATGCCCGAGCGTCATCCAAATGCCCGCTCGTGCATCCACCCATTCACGACCGTTTTCTTCACTTTTTCTTACTTTATCTCATAGAATTAGATTAGTAGAATACATATATGCATTAATAATGAGGAAAAGCGCCCCAAAAGTGCGCAAAATCAATGATTCTATAAACAGAGCGTCATCCGAATGCATCCCGCTGCATCCATCCCGCCGCCACCACCCCGCCCCGCGAAAACGGTGTCAATAAATTGGAAAATATTCCCTCACCCCATCCACGCTTTTTCCCTGCTCGAAAATGCCGCCCGCCGCGTGCTACAGCGAGCGCGAGCCCCCGAGCGCCATTTCCTGCATTGTTTGTCAATGTTAGGCTGCATCCTCGACCCCCACCCCCCGCTCGCTGCCATCCACAGCGCGCTACATCACCCGCCCCACCTCCCGGCACCCACGGCAGGGTAGAGCATCAACCCGCTCACCCATTCATCAATTTTTCTCCTCCGGCGGACCCGGCATCCCCTGCAAAATAGCAGAGAAACACCCTCTGGGCAACTACCGGTGAGGACGTATGCGAGTACTTGGGTAACTACCCACATCTCATGTATGAATATAGCTGCTACAGGTGAGGTCATCGGTGCCAATGTGGGGTTGCCCCACACGCATTCCGGGTTCCGTCATCACTTCGGGCCCTTGTATCAGTTCTATCGTTAACGGCGAGCTGCGTGGTGGAATGTTTCTGTTTAATGCGCGTTATGTATTCGTCCCTTCCGTTTGGATGTTAAATTGAGAATGCTGCTTTGTAAAGTAGTTAGTACCACGCGGACTGCCATCATGCACCGCGTAATAAATTGTTGAATTAAAAAAAAAAAAAAAAAAAACCTTGTTGGGAGATCTACTTCTTATAAGTGGAACTCTTTCATGTTGGATCCCCGGCAGGCTGATGTGGGGGTAGGGCAGGGCTCCGCGCTCTCGCCTGTACTCTCCGCTCTATACATTGCTCCAATTATGAAGCTATACGAGATGAGGGCTGTCAATATTGACACCACCCTTCTTTCTTATGTGGATGATGGAACTGTGATCGCACAGTCCAAATCCCTAGACGACAATAATTCTGCGCTTAAAGAAGTGTATGAGATATTGTTCAAGCTTTTCACTTCATTCGGCCTCGTCTTGGAACACAACAAGATGGAGTTGTTCCATTTCTCGCGCGCGCGGGACAAGTATAACCCCTCACTAGATCTGGGGTATGCACCTTTCACGGGAGACTCCCGTTTAACACTGAAGACCATTTGGCGGTACCTTGGGTTTTATTTTGATCGTCAGCTCACATTCCATGAGCACGTTCGATATTACTCCACCAAAGCACTCACCACTGTCATGGCGATGAGGATGCTAGGTAATTCATCCAGGGGGCTGTCTGCTAAGCAGAAGCGCCTTCTTTATCGGTCGTGTGTGGTGCCTATTGCCACATATGGCTTTCGTCTATGGTACTTTACAGGAGCCCGCATTAAAGGGATCCTTAAAAGCCTTACATCGATGCAGCGTAAAGCGAGTGGTGCCTACCACTTTTTTTCATAAAATTACTGCAACTCTCAGCACGACTTTTCAGTATTTGCCGTCTGAATTAATGAAATGATCCTGCCGTGAAATTTAATGATCGCGCACACGGCAATTTTTTCATATTTTGCCGTGTTGCGGGATCATTCCACTTGTGCTGGCAATTTCATATTTTGCCGTGTATTTTTTCATATTCATTTTCATATTCTGCCGTGACATTTTCATTAGTTCTCATAGGTGCGCGCTCATTTTTTTTTTGCGAGTGCGCTCAAATTCTCTCGCGTAGGCGATCATTATTTGCTGTATGCGTGATCATTAAGTGCCGTGTGCGGGATCATTAAATGCCGTCTGCAGGATCATTAAATGCCGCGTGCAGGATCATTAAGTGCCGTGTGCGCGCTCATTAAATGCCACGTGTGGGATCATTAAACACTGTGTGTGGGATCATTAAACACCGTGTATGCGCTCATAAAATGCAGTGTGCGGGATCATTAAGCACTGTGTGCGTGATCAATTACTGCCGTGTGCGTGATCATTTATTACTGTGTGCGGGATCATAAAATGCAGTGTGCATGATCAATTACTGCCCTGCGCAGGATCATTTACTACTGTATGCAGGATCATTAAGCGCCGTGTGTGATTTTATTTTTTGCTACATGCAGGATCATTAAATGCTGCGTGCAGGATCATTAAGCGCTGTTCGGGATCATTAAATGCCATGTGTGCATTCATTAAATGCCATGTGCGGGATCATTAAGCGCCATGTGCGGAATCATTTATTGCTGCATGCGGAATCAATAAGTGCCATGTGCGGGATCATTAAATGGCGTGCGCGTGATCATTAAGCGCCACATGTGGGATCATTAAATGCTGTGTGCGGGATCATTAAGCGCTGTGTGGGATCATTTATTACTGTGTGCGGGATCATTAAGCGCCATGTGCGGGATCATTTATTGCTGCATGCGGGATCAATAAGTGCCATGTGCGGGATCATTAAATGCCACGTGCGGGATCAATTATTGCTGTGTGCAGGATCATTAAGCGCCATGTGCGGGATCATTAAATGCCGTGTGCGCACTCATTAAATGCCACGTGCGGGATCATTAAATGCTGCATGCGGGATCATTAAGCGCCATGTGCGCGCTCATTAAATGCCACGTGCGGGATCAATTATTGCTGTGCACAATATCATTTCTGTCTCAGGTATATCACATGAGCATAGACCACATGACTAGGGGTGGGAACTGCTAAAAATAGCTAATATCTATTATTGGTATGGGGTGCATATGGGTGGCTGTCCTGCATCCCTTGGGTAACTATAGGACTATTATATATCAGCAGAACCGGAATTTTAATCAGAATCCACCTGTAAAACATTCATGGTCCTAGCTACACTGGTTGCTGAGATAATAGCAAAATACTCTGTTCCATAAATAGAAATAGCGCAAATCATCAATTTCTCAGCGCCCAGGCAATATTTTCCCACGATCTAAATTGAAACCTGTACTTGAAATGCATATCTATAAGATCAAATTAGAATTATGTTTATCGGATTACTAATGCCTATGCAATACCCTTATCAAAATATAAATTGATTAAGCTCTAACGCCTGCAATAATTGGAATATTAAAATAATTTAAATTGGCCCTTTTAAAGCTCATGTTACCCTTTTAGATCCCTAAGTAACTAAGTGAATGCAGAACTTTACCTCATCTCATCCTACGAGAAATGCTGCAATATTTACGCTGCTCTACCAATTGACGTACATGAAATTTTGATGTGCTGTCAATGTAGGTAGCAATAAGAAGTTATTTAGAATCCATATTTTTAGTTTGCGGGATATTACCATACCTCCAATATAGCTAACTCAGAATCACCTCTCTGAGCAAGTGTTCGAAGTACCAATATGCATACCTACCCACTTTGCTCAATTCTGTAAGGTGCCAACCTTAGACAACTCAAGGATATTGTAATCTGAGCTTTACTTTAATGATATTTTATTCCTGGGCTCTTTGATTCATACACCTATCTCACATAACAGAGAAAGTGGGTAAGTATGCATATAGGTACTTCAAACACCTGCTCAGAGAGGTGATTCTGAGTTAACTATATTGGAGGTATGGTAATATCCCGCAAACTAAAAATATGGATTCTAAATAACTTCTTATTGCTACCTACATTGACAGCACATCAAAATTTCATGTACGTCAATTGGTAGAGCAGCGTAAATATTGCAGCATTTCTCGTAGGATGAGATGAGGTAAAGTTCTGCATTCACTTAGTTACTTAGGGATCTAAAAGGGTAACATGAGCTTTAAAAGGGCCAATTTAAATTATTTTAATATTCCAATTATTGCAGGTGTTAGAGCCTAATCAATTTATATTTTGATAAGGGTATTGCATAGGCATTAGTAATCCGATAAACATAATTCTAATTTGATCTTATAGATATGCATTTAAAGTACAGGTTTCAATTTAGATCGTGGGAAAATATTGCCTGGGCGCTGAGAAATTGATGATTTGCGCTATTTCTATTTATGGAACAGATTATTTTGCTATTATCTCAGCAACCAGTGTAGCTAGGACCATGAATGTTTTACAGGTGGATTCTGATTAAAATTCCGGTTCTGCTGATATATAATAGTCCTATAGTTACCCAAGGGATGCAGGACAGCCACCCAGATGCACCCCATACCAATAATAGATATTAGCTATTTTTAGCAGTTCCCACCCCTAGTCATGTGGTCTATACTCATGTGATATACCTGGAACAGAAATGATATTGTACACAGCAATAATTGATCCCGCACGTGGCATTTAATGAGCGCGCACATGGCGCTTAATGATCCCGCATGCAGCATTTAATGATCCCGCACATGGCGCTTAATGATCCCGCACACAGTAATAAATGATCCCGCACATGGCACTTAATGATCCCGCATGCAATAATAAATGATCCCGCACATGGCGCTTAATGATCCCGCACACAGCATTTAATGATCCCGCATGTGGCGCTTAATGATCACGCACACGGCATTTTATGAGCGCGCACATGGCACTTAATGATCCTGCATTTAGCCAAAAATAAAATCACACACGGCGCTTAATGATCCCGCACACAGTAATAAATGATCCTGCACAGGGCAGTAATTGATCACGCACACGGCATTTTATGAGCACGCACACAGCACTTAATGATCATGCACACGGTGGTAATTGATCATGCACACTGCATTTTATGATCCCGCACACAGTAATAAATGATCACGCACACGGCAGTAATTGATCACGCACACGGCGCTTAATGATCCCGCACACTGCATTTTATGAGCGCGCACACAGCATTTAATGATCCTGCACGCGGCATTTAATGATCCCGCACGCGGCATTTAATGATCCTGCACACGGTGCTTAATAATCCTGCATGCGGCATTTAATGATCCTGCAGACGGCATTTAATGATCACGCATACAGCAAATAATGATCACCTACACGAGAGAATTTGAGCGCACTCACAAAAATAATGAGCTTGCACACAGCAGGAAATGAGCGTGCACCTACGAGAACTAATGAAAATGTCACGGCAGAATATGAAATTGAATATGAAAAAATACACGGCAAAATATGAAATTGCCAGCACAAGTGGAATGATCCCGCAACACGGCAAAATATGAAAAAATTGCCGTGTGTGTGATCATTAAATTTCACGGCAGGATCATTTCATTAATTTGGACGGCAAATACTGAAAAGTTGTGCTGAGAGTTGCAGTAATTTTATGAAAATAAGTGGTAGGCACTAGTGGTAAAGCGGCTTGTTGGATCACTGGCGCCCTCAGGACGTCGCCAACAATGGGAGTGCAGGCCATTGCTGGCTTGATCCCTATTCATCTCCATTTGCGAAAGATGGCCGACAGGTCAAACCTTTGCATTGCTACACTGTCGGACACTCATCCGACACGGTCTCTCATGGAGGCTGAGTTTCAAAAGGGCGCGGCTCCCCATCAGCACGCCCTCTCTCACCGTCGCACAAAGAAGTCTTTCGCTGTGCGTGGCGGAGTCGTTGAGGCCAATGAGGCCCTCCACCAACTGTCGGAGACATTGGCGCCCACAGCGCCTTTGTCAAAGCCTGGATCTCGCCTACTGGACTTATTTCCAGACAGTGTCACTTATGACGTGTTCGTGCCACCTCCACATGAGGACACACCTGCACCTGGGAGTCTGCCCCAGGCCGCTTCACCTCTCGAAAGGGAGGAGTTGCCGCCTCGGTTGGATGCTCCAGCGGGTGCTCCGGGTCATGCCGACCCAGTTCTGGCTGAACTCCAGCACCTGCATGACCCCCTTAGGGGAATTCGGGCAGTGTTTGGACAGTCAAGGACTGGCGGGGGGGCTGGCATTGATGTCGCCGACCTGCGGGCCCTTGATGAGGATCACCGAGCAGCCCGCCTTTGAGGGGGGGTGGGCGGTAATGAGGACGCGGTCCTCGCTGAACTTCAGCGTTTGAATGATCCCTTGCGGGACATCCGCGCCGTGTTTGGATGAGGAGGACGCACTGGGGGCGGCATGGGGGTTGATGTCGCTGCCTTCAGAGAAGCATACGGTTCCAACTCAGATGATGGGAATGGAATCGCTAACTACGTTAGGCGCGCGGGGGCTGCCCCAGGCGCTAAGCGTAATAAATCCAACAACAATGATGCGGCCATCAAGGCGCATCTTGACAACGTCTTGGCTCAGTGCCAGGATGACCCCAGGTGTGTATATGCGGCCACGGATGCGTCTGTGCCTATTATATCACGCTACCAGGCAGCTTCGGCTTGCTTGGTATTTCGCGAGCACAAAACTGTTTATCAGAGCAGGTTTGTGGCTGGCTTTTTTTTTTTTTTTTTTTTTTTTTTTTAATTCAACAATTTATTACGCGGTGCGTGATGGCAGTCCGCGTGGTACTAACTACTTTACAAAGCAGCATTCTCAATTTAACGTCCAAACGGAAGGGACGAATACATAACGCGCATTAAACAGAAACATTCCACCGCGCAGCTCGCCGTTAACGATGAAACTGATGCAAGGGCCCGAAACAATAACGGAGCCCGGAATGCGTGGGTTTGTGGCTGGCAGAGTACTCAGTTCAGACGCTGAGTTATTCGCTATCCGCGCAGCTATCGAGAACACCGTGAGGCTGCCTGATGCTACGCGCATAGTATTGTTTACAGATTCCATTGGTTCCGCTAAGCGGGCAGTGGATCCTTCCGTGCACTCCGGTCAAGGTCACTCCTTACGGGTGTGTGCTGTTCTCAAGCAGTGGTTCAAAGAGGACCCTACTCGTACCCTCTCCTTCGTCTACGCGCCTTCGCGTCTTCGGTGGGGCGTTCACTTTGACGCGCACTTGTTTGTGCGTGACCTCCCTCCAGTACCGGCTGCAAAGCCATATACTTCTTATGACAGCAGGCGCAAACACGCTGCTGATTCCAGTTCGGATGCATGGAAGTCCTCCTTCCTCCATTCCCAAGATCGTGGGCGTCAATTTTTGATGCTCAAAGGCCTTGGCAAGGGCCAAATACTTCCATCTACCGTCTCTGGCGGCAAATGGCTTTCGTCTGCGAGTGAGTCTCTTAGTCTCACTGCTCGCTTGACTCGGTGCATACTGGGCCACGCCTCTATTGGTTCGTACTTCGAACAGTTTAGGCCAAATGACGCCAATGGTAACCCCATTGCCTATCCATGTTCCTGTGGCGCGCGACGTCAAACTCGCGAGCACATCTTTGCTTGGTGTCCCAAGTATAAGCGTACCCTGCCCCAGGGCAAGCAACCAACCTTGTTGGTTCATGTCCTTGATTTCTTGCACAAAAACCCCTTGGCTTTTGCCTCGCCAGCTACTCCTCCGGGAGGGGCTGGATGACAGTAATGGACGGCCATGACCTGGCTGGTCCTTTGTGGCATCGTAAATCTGTAGACCAAGGAACTTTGGTTCCGTGATCAGACGGGGTTGCAGTGGAAATTGGGTCTCTGGGCTCCGCGAGGGGCTAGATGGGAATCGTCGGGCGGGTGCTCATCACACCCGCATCTGGTGGGACTCTCGCAGTCCTGTCACTGACCCAACTGTAGGACCATCACCTTAAACACGATGACGTAGAGTTACGGGAGAAGATGGGAGGTCATCGGTGCCACGTAGGGTCAGACATTGGGGGGCCCAAATTCTTTTGACGGCCACTTTTGACATTTTGTCGCTGGTGCCGCTCTGTTCTGTTGATGTCTCCACCGCTTGCGGCTGCCATTGACGTATTTGCTAGGCAAGGGTTTCCCTTCCCGAGGCACCTTCTTGTGGTTTGCTTGTCTCGTTAAACTTGTTAGTTACTTCATGTATTTGTCGTAGTTAGCCGCGGACTGCGATCGCGCATCGCGTAATAAATTGTGACGCCCTTCGGGACGTCGCAGGATTCAAAAAAAAAAAAAAAAAAATATCTGGGACTCCCAATCCGGAGCCTGCGCGCGTACTCTCATTGGGAAGACGCTTTACTTCTCGTCGCGTAACTGTCCAATTCGCGCTGCTGCTGCCAACCTGGGCACCGCTCTCTGCACTCGCTGCTGGAGGTGGGGCCATGCATCCAACTCGTGCAAGGCTGCTCAGCCTCGCTGCCCCCACTGTTCGGGCCCTCACCGCAAGGAGGAGCACCGGAACAATGTCACCCCTGCAAAACCGGGGATTTGAAGAAGACTCCGCCCCTTCCTCCCACCAAGGAGGGCGAGCCCTGCCCGCACAAGTCTCGTTGCCCCAACTGCGGTGATGAGCATGCTGCTATGGATCGGAAGTGCAAATTCTGGTCTCACCGCTTTGACCGTGACTGGATCAAGGCCAAGTATGCCGAGGTGAGAGTTTGTTGGTCATCGCCCCGCCCCCACCCTAATAAACCCCCCGTAGCTTGATGCGTCAAGACACCGTGGAGGAAATTAGCAATGTAGCTAAGAATCATTTGCTCATTGATGTATTACTAGAAACTTGTCGAAATCGATTCGATGTTCTATTTCTCCAAGAGCCCCCGTGGTGTGTCATTCGTAAGACAGTCTCCTCCTCTAACAAGGAGGGAGACGACGTTATTGGGGCGCCTAAGCACCCTGAGTGGCTAACCATCGCGCTACCTCCCAAACCAGACACCACAGCATGTGTAATTGCTTATTGTCATAATAGGCTTACGCGTCTGCATCCATCCCTTAGACGAGACATTATCGATCACTCCGATATTCTTGTCCTTTCGCTCTTTGTCCATGGACAAGTGCTTAATCTCATGAACGTCTATTCTGACGCCAACCACAAAGTGATCTGGTACATTGCCCAGCGCTCTAACTCACTCCCCACCTTCCAATACATGGGAGGGGACTTCAACTGCCACTCTTCAGTGTGGGACCCTTCGGTACCTTTGCACCGCACAGTGCCTATTTCTCTGCTTGAAGCGGCAGGCGATCTGGGTCTGGATCTGGCTCTGCCGGATAACCACGGCCCGACTTTCTATTCCCACAACGAGGATCTCCGTCCATCGGTGATCGATCTCGTTTTTATCCGTCCTTCCGATGTCATCGCGTACCCGCCACATTGTGAGATCAATCTGCAGGGCAGCTCAGATCACATTCCGATCTCGGTTGCTATAAAACTTTCGGATCCTGTTGAGATCAGTGAATTCCGATCTATCAAGCCGAATACAGATGCAGAGCGAGATTATATCAAAGCTCTTAGATCTGGCCTCGCGAGCTGTGCCCGCGAGGATCCTACTACAGCCGAGGAGGTCGAGGCCATGGCACAAGCCATCGCCGCGGTCTTCATGGCCTGTTGGGACATGTTCTCATCGTCCAAACAGATTGTCCGACGGTCGCACCCGTGGTGGGATGACGAGTGTCAGAAAACCTTTCGTCGCTATCAGAACTCTCGTTCACGGGAGGACTGGAAGGCATTTCGTGCAGCCACTAGGCTCGCAAAGCGCACTTTCTTCGATTCAAGAATTGAGGAGATCGCAGAGACTAATCAGCGCCCCTGGGACCTTATGGACTGGGTCAAAGCGCGGAAGAACCCACCTTGCGAGGCGATCCAATATCAGGGTAAACCTTGCAATGATATGGCAGACCTTTGGTCCGCCTTGCACGGCACATACAACTCGGCATCTGACCGAGCTTGTGATGTCAGTATTCTAGACCCATTGCCTAGCCTCCCGGCCCGGGCGTGGGCGCCATTTTCTGCGCTTGAATTGACAGACGCCCTCAGCGCCTGTTCCAACTGCTCATCCTCAGGTCCTGACCACGTGAAGTGGTACTACCTGAAAAGAGTTATCGACACCCCCGCAGTGCTCGAGCTCTTCCTCATCCTAGCCAATGCCTGCATTACTGTAGGGCATTGGCCTCGACACTTCAAGGAGTCGCTGTCGGTCATCATACCTAAACTGAACAAGCCCTCCTATACCATTCCGAAGGCCTATTGACCCATTGTCCTTCTGAACACTATCGGCAAACTCTTTGAAAAGATGCTATCCAATAGGTTGCAGTTTGATATGATCAAACACGACCTTGTCCATCCTAACCAGATGGGTGGAGTGCAACAGTGCTCTACCGAAGATGCTGGTATATTCCTTACCCACCTCATTCGTGCAGGTTGGGCAAGGGGGCTCAAGACCAGTGTGATTGCATTCGACATCGCACAGTTCTTTCCATCTTTGAACCACAACTTCCTGTTGGCGGTTCTTCGTAAACAAGGCTTCTCACCCATGTTGGTGAGGTTCTTTGCATCTTACTTAGTTGAACGTTTCACCCAGTACTCCTGGAATTTGTTCGTCTCAGATCCTTTTCAGGCAGATGTAGGAGTGGGGCAGGGTTCTGCACTCTCTCCAGTCCTCTCTGCCCTCTATATTGCTCCAGTTTTCAAACTGTTTGAACTCGCGCGCGCGATCTCGTGTGTACGGTTATCTTATGTTGATGACGGTACCGCGATATGTCAGTCAAAGTCCCTCATTGACAATCTTCCCAGGTTGCGAAGGCTATGCCATCCTCCTCCTTCTCTTTACAGCCTGCGGGCTAATGCTAGAGCACGAAAAGACCGAGCTCTTTCACTTTTCTCGTGCCAACGACGAGTTTCTCCCGGCGATTGACCTCGGTTATGCGCCATATACTAAGGATCGTAAACTTACACCCAAGTTGTACTGGCGGGTACCTTGGGTTTTATTTGATCGCAAACTACTCTCTTCAATGAGCACGTTCGATATTATTCCACCAAGTCTCCTCACTAGTGTTAAAGCTATGGGGATGCTTGGTAATTCTACCCGCGGTCTGCTACCTATGCAGAAGCGCATCCTCTACCGTGCTTGGTCTTACCCATACACGTATGGTCCGTCTATGGTATTATGAAGGCGCCAAAAACAAGGGCGTCATCTCCAATCTCACCAAGATGCAGCGTCGCGCTGCTCTTTTGGATCACTGGTGCCTTTCGCACCAGTCCCACCGGTGGTGTCGAAGCCCTCGCCGGCCTCATCCCCATTCATCTCCACCTCAAGAAGCTGGCTGAACGCGCGAATTATCGCGTGGCCACGCTTTCTGACACTCATCTGCTGCGATCCCTTCTCGGGCGCAGCAACTACGTCAAAACTGCCGTGAGGCATGCTATGGGACTCAAAGGTATCTACGACGTCTCCCATAAAGTCAAAGGCCCTCTAATCGACATCGAGATGAGGCTGCCCCAATTAACTGAGGTATTCGAACCTACGTGTTCAGATTACCAACCTGGTATTCGACTACTTGACCTGTTTGCAGATCGAGTAAAATTTAATAACGGCATAACCGAGGTCGAGCACACTCCAACTGAAGCTTCTTTGTCCCTGGACGAGGAGGCGGAGGGGACGAGACCCACCCCTGACGAGTTGCGCCAGTTTCTTGATACCATCCTCGCCGGATGCGAGGAGGATCCTTCCTGCGTTTATTGCGCTGTTGACGCTTCAGTCCCAGAGCAGAAATGTTACCAGGCTACCTCGGCGGCCATGGTATATCGCGAAGGTGCCTTGGTCTATCAGACCAGGTACGCTGCTGGCAGAGTCACCGCGCCCGATGCGGAACTGTATGCCATTCGCGTCGCAATTCAGGCTGCCCTTAGACAACCTGACTGCGAACGCATTGTCATTTTCACTGACCACTTCCCCTCTGCGAAGCTGTCGGTGAACCCATCCGTGCACTCTGGGCTTTTTTTTTTTTTTTTTTTTTTGAATCCTGCGACGTCCCGAAGGGCGTCGCAATTTATTACGCGGTGCGTGATCGCAGTCCGCGGCTAACTACGACAAATACATGAAGTAACTAACAAGTTTAACGAGACAAGCAAACCAGAAAAAGGTGCCTCGGGAAGGGAAACCCTTGCCTAGCAAATATGTCGATGGCAGCCGCAGGCGGTGGAGACATCAACAGAACATAGCGGCACCAGCGACGAAATGTCGAAAGTATCCGTCAAAAGAATTTGGGCCCCCCAACGTCTGACCCTAAGTGGCACCGATGACCTCCCATCTTCTCCCGTAACTCAACGTCGTCGTGTTTAGGGTGATGGTCCTACAGTTGGGTCATGACAGGACTACGAGAGTCCCACCAGATGCGGGTGTGACGAGCACCCGCCCGACGATTCCCATCTAGCCCCTTGCGGAGCCCGGAGACCCAATTTCCACTGCAACCCCGTCCGATCACGGAACCAAAGTTCCTTGGTCTACAGATTTACGATGCCACGAAGGACCAGCCATCAGGTTATGGCCTTCCATTACTGTTATCCAGCCCCTCCCGGAGGAGTAGCCGGTGAGGCAAAAGCCAAAGGGTTTTTTGCGCAGGAAGTCGAGGACATGCACCAACAAGGTTGGTTGCTTGCCCTGGGGCAGGGTACGCTTATACTTGGGACACCAAGCAAAGATGTGCTCGCGAGTTTGACATCGCACGCCGCAGGAACATGGATAGGCAATGGGGTTACCATCGCCGTCATTTGGCCTAAACCGTTCGAAGTACGACCCAATAGGGGCGTGGCCCAGTATGCACCGAGTCAAGCGTGCGGTGAGACTAAGAGACTCGCTCGCAGACGAAAGCCATTTGCCGCCTGAGACGGTAGATGGAAGTATTTGGCCCTTGCCGAGGCCTTTGAGCATCAAAAATTGACGCCCACGATCTTGGGAATGGAGGAAGGAGGACTTCCATGCATCCGAACTGGAATCAGCAGCGTGCTTGCGCCTACTGTCATAAGAAGTCCGTGCACTCTGGGCAAGGTCATTCCTTGGCAGTATGCCGTGCTCTCAAAGAATGGTTTGGCAAGTCTGCCACCCATTCCCTTGAATTTGTTCGTGTTTTATCCCGCCTCGAGTGGGGTATCCACCAATCTGCTCACGAGTTTGTTCGTGATTTACCTCCGATCCCTGGGTGATCCCCAGCGACATCTCTGGATAGCTGCTGCAAGGCAGCGACCGACTCTGCTCGGGATGCTTGGGTTGTGAAATTCCAAGATCCCAATTATCGCGGCCATAGTTTCTTTATGCTGCAGGAGCTCGACGGTGCTCCACTCGAACCGAGTTACGTCAACGGCGGAACCTGGCTCCCACTTGCAAAGCAATCAACTACGTTGACTGCTAGGATGGTTAGGCTAATCACCAACCACGCACCAATTGGCGAATACTTTCGCCGATTCAACATCAATGAACCTCATACGTGTAGGCACTGTGGCTCCCTCAATGGGACTCGCGATCATCTTATGGAGTGGTGTCCACATAGGGAACACCATCCACCACACTTCATACGCTTCGCGGCGCATTTGATGAGTTTCCTGAAGGAGAACCCATTGTTCTTCGTGCAGGCCGCCCCAGTTGTTTGGGAAGGGGTTGGATAATTGCGTGGGGGCAACCTCACCGCGGCATCGTAAATCCGTAGACCAAGGGACCTCGGTTCCGTGATCGGATGGGGTTGCAGTGGAAATTGGGCCTCCGGGCTCCGCGAGGGGCTAGATGGGAATCGTTGGGCGGGTGCTCGTCACACCCGCATTTGGCGGGACTCTCGTAGTCCCGTCACTGGCTAAGCTGTAGGACCATCGCCTGTGGATGACGACGTAGAAATTGCAGGAGAAGATGGGAGGTCATCGGTGCCAATGTGGGGTTGCCCCACACGCATTCCGGGCTCCGTCATTGCTTCGGGCCCTTGTATCAGTTTCATCGTTAACGGCGAGCTGCGCGGTGGAACGCTTCTGTTTAATGCGCGTTATGTATTCGTCCCTTCCGTTTGGACGTTAAATTGAGAATGCTGCTTTGTAAAGTAGTTAGTACCACGCGGACTGCCATCACGCACCGCGTAATAAATTGTTGAGGAAAAAAAAAAAAAAAAAAAAAAAAAGAAGGAGAAATGATCTTGTTATTGACCACATCTCTAAACCAGTGAAAGCGCAGATCCAAATGCTTCATGCGCCCATGGTGCTCTGGATTCTTGGAAACAGAGATAGCAGACTGGTTGTCCATGTGTAGCACAGAGGGCTGGTCAAATGTATACCCAAATTCACCCATAATGTTGCGCATCCACACTATCTCTTTGCTAGCTTCAACAGCAGCCACATATTCCGCTTCAGTAGTAGAAAGTGTCACAATGCTCTGCAGCTTACTAGACCAGCCAACTGCACCACCAGCAAGCAAGGTGACATATCCACTGGTAGAGCGACCAGTATCAACACAATCACCATGTGCAGCATCAGTGTAAGTGACAAAGTCAGTTGGGCCATCAGCAGAGTATGTCAACTTGTACTCAAAGTGCCTTTAAGGTAGCGGAATAAGTGCTTTACAGCTGCCAGTGTTGCGGACCAGGATTGGCATTGAAGGCGTGCAAGATACGACTTGAGCAATGTCAGAGCGTGTCATGGTGGCAAGATACTGAGTGAGCCAATAGCACTGAGATAAGGAACAGAGCGCATAAAAGCGATCTCTTCAGGAGTTTGTGGACACATAGACTTGGAAAGAGTCATATTGGGCGACATAGGTGTCTGCACAGGATGTGCATCTGTCATACCATAGCGCTCAAGCATATCCAGAATGAACTGGCGCTGGTGGAGTGAGATGGTGCGCTTTTCAGCATCAACAGTGATAGCAACACCTAGCAAGTACTCTGTAGCACCAAGGTCACGGCATTTGAAGTGAGTTTGAAGCTCCTTCACCACTTTGTCTACTGCAGCAGTGTTGGTTGATGCAAATGTAATGTCATCAACGTACACTGGGACAAAGATTTTAACTTCACCATTGGAGTAGATGTAGACAGAGTGGTCTGCCTCAATGCGCTTAAAGCCTATTGAAGTAAATGCCTTGTGCAACTTGATATTCCATTGACGAGCTGACTGCTTCAAACTATAGAGAGATTTGCGGAGTCTGCACACTACATTGGGTCCACCTTGATGGAAACCCTCAGACTTCTTATGACAGTAGGCGCAAGCACGCTGCTGATTCCAGTTCGGATGCATGGAAGTCCTCCTTCCTCCATTCCCAAGATCGTGGGCGTCAATTTTTGATGCTCAAAGGCCTCGGCAAGGGCCAAATACTTCCATCTACCGTCTCAGGCGGCAAATGGCTTTCGTCTGCGAGCGAGTCTCTTAGTCTCACCGCACGCTTGACTCGGTGCATACTGGGCCACGCCCCTATTGGTTCGTACTTCGAACGGTTTAGGCCAAATGATGGCAATGGTAACCCCATTGCCTATCCATGTTCCTGCGGCGCGCGACGTCAAACTCGCGAGCACATCTTTGCTTGGTGTCCCAAGTATAAGCGTACCCTGCCCCAGGGCAAGCAACCAACCTTGTTGGTGCATGTCCTCGACTTCTTGCGCAAAAACCCTCTGGCTTTTGCCTCGCCGGCTACTCCTCCGGGAGGGGCTGGATAACAGTAATGGAAGGCCATAACCTGATGGCTGGTCCTTCGTGGCATCGTAAATCTGTAGACCAAGGAACTTTGGTTCCGTGATCGGACGGGGTTGCAGTGGAAATTGGGTCTCCGGGCTCCGCAAGGGGCTAGATGGGAATCGTCGGGCGGGTGCTCGTCACACCCGCATCTGGTGGGACTCTCGTAGTCCTGTCACTGACCCAACTGTAGGACCATCACCCTAAACACGACGACGTTGAGTTACGGGAGAAGATGGGAGGTCATCGGTGCCACTTAGGGTCAGACGTTGGGGGGCCCAAATTCTTTTGACGGATACTTTCGACATTTCGTCGCTGGTGCCGCTATGTTCTGTTGATGTCTCCACCGCCTGCGGCTGCCATCGACCTATTTGCTAGGCAAGGGTTTCCCTTCCCGAGGCACCTTTTTCTGGTTTGCTTGTCTCGTTAAACTTGTTAGTTACTTCATGTATTTGTCGTAGTTAGCCGCGGACTGCGATCGCGCACCGCGTAATAAATTGCGACGCCCTTCGGGACGTCGCAGGATTCAGAAAAAAAAAAAAAAAAAAAAAAAAAGATGGAAACCCTCAGGTTGGCGCATATAGATCCACTCATCAAGATCTCCATTAGTGAAGGCAGCAGAAATGTCAACAGAGTGCAGAGACATGCCCTCCAGTGCAGCTAGAGCCAAAATCAAGCGCAACGTCGGAGGACGGAATGTAGGCGCAAAGACCTCATGGTAGTCAACTCCAGGACGTTGAGAGTATCCTTTTGCGACCAAACGAGCCTTGTAGCGCTCAATAGCACCGTCTTTGAGTGTCTTGATTTTGAACACCCAACCAGAACCAATTGCCTTTGCACCAGGTGGAAGCTCAACTAGCTCCCAAGTTCCATTCTGCAAGAGTGTGTTATACTCTGCATTGATCGCTTCTTTCCAGTTCTCAGAGTCAGTGCTTTTCATAGCTTGCTTGTAGTTGTGAGGATCAGCAACTGAAGCAGCACCAGCAAACTGAACGGGTTGCCCCACACGCATTCCGGGTTCCGTTTCGGTTTCGGGCCCTTGCATCAGTTTCATCGTTAATGGCGAGCTGCGCGGTGGAACGTTTTTGTTTAATGCGCGTTATGTATTCGTCCCTTCCGTTTGGACGTTAAATTGAGAATGCTGCTTTGTAAAGTAGTTAGTACCATGCGGACTGCCATCATGCACCGCATAATAAATTGTTGAATAAAAAAAAATAAAAATAAAAAAAAACCAGCAAACTGAACTTCTTGGAAATCAGGATTTAATGGTGGATCCACTTCATCCTCTGCAGCAGGTGGTGGAGCAACTGGTTGTGTAACTTTCCATCACTCTGTAGGCGGCTTTGGAGCGCATGTAGAGCATCTCAACTGCAGCAGAGCAGGAGGCGGCTGAGGTGGGAGGTGTTGAAGTGGCTCAACAGCAGCTGCAGGCCCTGATGCATCCGGAATAGGCGGCGCAGGCTGAGGAATCTGTGGTGGATTTGGAGCAAATGGCTCCTGAGGCACAATTTGAGCAGGGAAAGGCTGAATATCATCCCCCCCGCTTTCTGGCACAAATGGCGCAGTCTCTGGCTCGGAGCCAGTGCGCACAGGCATAAGGTTCACTGGAGTAGTGACTGCAAGGCCTGGGAAGCTGCGCTCATCAAAGATGGCGCGTTCAGAGATTATAAACTTCTTTGTGGCTGGATTGTAAAACTGCCAACCCTTGTATCCTGGTGGATACCCAACAAAGATAGCTTTCTCCATGTGCGGTTGAAGTGATTTGCGCTTGTCTCATTGAACATCCGCTTCTTGTCTAGCAACCGCTACCATCGCAGCACGTGACCACCTTGCTCGTCGTCTTAAACGTCCTCCACAGCACGATTGATAGTGCCGATCTTCAATCGGATTACAACAGGGCCTAGCTATGGG
Organism: Pholiota adiposa; assembly: GCA_009935795.1. Taxonomy (NCBI): domain Eukaryota; kingdom Fungi; phylum Basidiomycota; class Agaricomycetes; order Agaricales; family Strophariaceae; genus Pholiota; species Pholiota adiposa. Next base: position 23,043 of record QEYC01000120.1, read on the forward strand.
TCCGAAACCCCTCCAACCAAGTCAGGGGACTTCTCGCTCTGGCGGATCTTCCGCTGGGGCCGGAACACCCCGTCCACCCCCACCTGCGAGCATCGCTTCTGCCCCCGCTGCCTCTGGCAGTCCTGGGGCCACCAACAACCCAGGAAGGTCCCAGTCTAGGGCCTCCGACACCCGTAGTGACGTTGCTCACAACTGTTACGCCACAGAAATCCCTGGCATCCGAGAGAGGAGTACCTTGCGTGCCCGTACTTCAGACGAGCGCAGCCTCTGCTCTGTCTCTGCGATGGACGAAGAAGATCGAACCCAGTGCCCCACCCCTGCACCCTCAGTCACTGGCTCAGGGTACATGGATGTATCGGAAGGCACCGTCGAACTCCACTTAGGCCGGTTGAACCCGGGGATCGACATTGTTGTGGCCACTGCCGCCTTCCACGAAGTTCGTAGTTGGATCGAGGATCCAGCTACATATATGGCCCCTGAGATGATAGGGACCTACTCTCTTCAGTTTGCAGAGGACTTTAGGCAGCTTCGGCTGTCTATCAAACATTCGCAAATGATGACTATCCTCGAGGGTGCGCAGGCTCGCATGCCTGCCTCCTCCATACCTCCATCCCAGGCCCCGGTGTTCACTCCACCCCCTGCGGCGCAGACGCCTCGAGCGCCTGCCGTCCCCCCTGTCCCTGTGTCGCAAGATGCGGAGATGCGGGAGGCGACATCCAGTCACGGTCCTCCTCTCAAGAAGGCCAAAACTACAACAACTGCTCAACCCCGCCCTCAGCCCAAGCGGCCGCAGGTGGAGTATCAGCGAGGGGGGCCTCCGCCTCCCATACCTACAGCTACGAAACCAGGCAGAACTTATGCCAAGGTTGCGAAGCAGGCCAAAGCGATTTCTGGCCTCAACCCCGCCAACACCATCGCGCTCGCGAAGGCGTTGCCCGAACTCCCCGCTCACCGGATCGTTGAGATCCAGAAGCAAGCCAAAGGCAAGGACTCCAGGCGCCCCAAGCGTAAGGAACCTGGCTTCACATCTGCAGGCCCGTCTCATCAACAGGTCCTCGTTTCTTTCGGATCGGTCGAAAAGATTCAATCTTGGGACCTTTCCAAAATCTATCGTGATGTCAATATCGCACTCAAGAAAGCGAACTTCGCTGTTCGCATCCAATCTATTGGGAGGGCCTACAATGGCTACTCTCTTGGTACCACCGGTGTCGCCACCGTGGAGGAGATCGATCTCATCCGTGGTGTTTGCTGCGCCCAGCTTCAAGCCAATACCCGCATTTGGGTGGGCCTTCCCCAGTCGACGTCGTACCTCAAGGTACTCGATGTCCCCTACTATCATCCTGGTGGCTCAGATCGTGTCACCGGGGAGCAGGTCATGACCGCCCTCACTCAGAGTCCATTCTGGGTGAATATCAACCCCGCTGGCCCTGCCCGCGTCGTTCGTAACTCTGGCGCAAGTACTACGGCTACCGTGTACTTTAATATTTGGGACTCCCAATCAGCCTGCGCGCGTACTCTCATTGGGAAGACGCTTTATTTCTCGTTGCGTAACTGTCCAATTCGCGCCGCTGCTGCTAACCCGGGCACCGCTCTCTGCACTCGCTGCTGGAGGTGGGGCCATGCATCCAACTCTTTTTTTTTTTTTTTTAACTCAACAATTTATTACGCGGTGCGTGATGGCAGTCCGCGTGGTACTAACTACTTTACAAAGCAGCATTCTCAATTTAACGTCCAAACGGAAGGGACGAATACATAACGCGCATTAAACAAAAACATTCCACTGCGCAGCTCGCCGTTAACGATGAAACTGATGCAAGGGCCCGAAACCTGAAACGGAACCCGGAATGCGTGCCATGCATCCAACTCGTGCAAGGCTGCCCAGCCTCGCTGCCCCCACTGTTCGGGCCCTCACCGCAAGGAGGAGCACCGTGAACAATGTCACCCCTGCAAAACCGGGGATTTGAAGAAGTCTCCGCCCGTTCCTCCCACCAAGGAGGGCGAGCCCTGCCCGCACAAGTCTCGTTGCCCCAACTGCGGTGATGAGCACGCTGCTATGGATCAGAAGTGCAAGTTCTGGTCCCACCGCTTTGACCGTGATTGGATCAAGGCCAAGTATGCCGAGGTGAGAGTTCGTCGTTCATCGCCCCGCCCCCACCCTAATAAACCCCCCGTAGCTTGATGCGTCAAGACACCGTGGAGGAAATTAGGATTTGTTCATTCAACGTAGCTAAGAATCGTCTGCTTGTTGATGTATTACTAGAAACTTGTTGAAATCGATTCGATGTTCTATTTCTCCAAGAGCCCCCATGGGGTGTCATTCGTAAGACAGTCTCCTCCTCTAACAAGGAGGGAGATGACGTTATTGGAGCGCCTAAGCACCCTGAGTGGTTGACAATCGCGCTACCTCCCAAACCAAATACCACAGTACACGTACTCGCTTATTGTCATAATAGGCTTACGCGTCTGCGTCCATCCCTTAGACGAGACATTATCGATCATCCCGATATTCTTGTCCTTTCGCTCTTTGTCCATGGACAAGTGCTTAATCTCATGAATGTCTATTCTGACGCGCAGCACACGGCAATCTGGCATCTTGCCCAGCGCTCCAACTCTCTCCCCACATTCCAGTACATGGGAGGGGACTTCAACTGTCACTCAAATGTGTGGGACCCTCGGGTCACCACGCATCATACGGTGCCTATTTCTCTGCTCGAAGCGGCAGGCAATCTGGGTCTGGATCTGGCCCTGCCGGATAACCATAGTCCGACTTTCTATTCCCACAACGAGGAGCTCCATCCATCAGTGATCGATCTCGTCTTTATCCGTCCATCCGATGTCATCGCATACCCGCCACATTGTGAGATCAATCTGCAGGGCAGCTCAGATCACATTCCGATCTCGGTTGCTATTAAACTTTCAGATCCTGTTGAGATCGGTGAATTCCGATCCATCAAGCCAAATACAGATGCAGAGCGAGATTACATCAAAGCTCTTAGATCTGGCCTCGCAAGCTGCGCCCGCGAGGATCCTACTACAGCCGAGGGAGTGGTAGTGACAACTTTAATCAATAAATAGGGACAGGTCCTTCTATATGCGGTGATAGAATCCATGGATTAATGAAGCAGGGTTTTCATTCTTTAAGAATAATATGAATAAGGCTGTTTCATTGTATTCATTAATACTGGACAGTTCATTACTGCTGGATCATTCATCAATTCATTACTTTGGGAAATCATTGCTATGCGGAATAATCATTATGTCAGGGATTTATTACTGCTTGGAATATTCATTATTTTGGGGATTTGTTACTATTTGGAATAATCATTACATTGGGGATTCATTACTGCTTGGAATAATCATTATGTTGGGGATTCATTACTGCTTGGAATAATCATTATGTCGGGGATTCATTACTATTTGGAATAATCATTACATCAGGAATTCATTACTGCGTGGAATATTCATTACATTGGGAATTCATTAATGGGCAGAATATTCATTGCATTGGGGATTTATTACTGGGCAAAATATTCATTGCATCAGGGATTCATTACTGGGCAGAATATTTATTGCGTCGGGATTCATTACCATAATCATTGCATTGGGAATTCATTACTGGCAAATATTCATTGCATCAGGGATTCATTACTGGGCAGAATATTTATTGCATCGGGGATTCATTACCATAATCATTGCATTGGGAATTCATTACTGGGTGGAATATTCATTGTAGGGATTCATTACCATAATCATTGCATTGGGAATTCATTACTGGCAGAATATTCATTGCATCAGGGATTCATTACTGGGCAGAATATTTATTGCATCGGGGATTCATTACCATAATCATTGCATTGGGAATTCATTACTGGGCAGAATATTCATTGTGTCGGGATTCATTACCATAATCATTGCATTGGGAATTCATTACTGGGCGAATATTCATTGCATCGGGATTCGTTACCATACAGAATAATCATTGCATCGGGATTCATTACTCTTCCATTACTTCAGGTATTCATTACTGTCTGGAATTATTCATTACCTCGGGTATTCATTACTGTGCAGAATATTCATTGCGCAGGGCACTTCATTATCTGTAGGGTTTTCATTACTAATGGATGATTATCTATACCTCTGATAGCACTCACATGACTATATAGATAATCTAATCATATTCCAGGGGTGGGAATTTCTAAAAATAGCCAATATCTATTTATGCAGGGGGTGCATTGTGCAGTTGGTCCGCTTCCTATGGGGGAATATAGCACTATTATATATCAGCAGAACCGGAATGTTAATCTGAATTTACCTGTAAAGGTTTCATAGCTCTAGCTACACTGGTTGCGGAGATAATGGCAATATACTCTGTTCTTTAAATAGAATTAGCGTAAATTGTGAATTTCTGGGCGGCTAGGGCATATATTCCCACGATCTAAATTAAAACATGTGCCTTTAATATGTATCTATGTGTTCCAATTGGAATAATGCTTATCAGATTACAGTTGCTTATGGAATACTCTTATCAAATTAAAAATTGATTAGGCTCTAGCACCTGTTATATTTGGAATATTGAAACAATCAAAATGGTCCCTTTTAGAGCTCATTATGGTCTTCTAGATCTCCAAGTATCTCTTAGATTAGTCAACTTTTTCATATACCACATTACGGTAAATGTCGAAATATTTACGCTGCTGTACTGATTGACCTACTTGATATTTTGGATTAATCTCAATGTAGGTATCAATAAAAAGTTATTTAGAATTCAAAACTTAAGTTTGCAGGGTACCCACTTTACTCCAATATAGCCAACTCAGAATCACTCCTCTGAGCACTTGGTTGATGTACCTATAAGTACACTTACCCACTTTCTGCCTTATGTGAGCTAGCTGCATGAACAAAATAGTTTGATAATAAAGTATCAATAAGGTAAAGCTCAAATGACAACATCCTCAAGATTTTCAATGTTAGCATCATACAGAATTGTCCAAAGTGGGTCGAGTATGGATATAGGTACATTGATCAAGTGCTCAGAGGAGTGATTCTGAGTTGGCTATATTGGAGTAAAGTGGGTACCCTGCAAACTTAAGTTTTGAATTCTAAATAACTTTTTATTGATACCTACATTGAGATTAATCCAAAATATCAAGTAGGTCAATCAGTACAGCAGCGTAAATATTTCGACATTTACCGTAATGTGGTATATGAAAAAGTTGACTAATCTAAGAGATACTTGGAGATCTAGAAGACCATAATGAGCTCTAAAAGGGACCATTTTGATTGTTTCAATATTCCAAATATAACAGGTGCTAGAGCCTAATCAATTTTTAATTTGATAAGAGTATTCCATAAGCAACTGTAATCTGATAAGCATTATTCCAATTGGAACACATAGATACATATTAAAGGCACATGTTTTAATTTAGATCGTGGGAATATATGCCCTAGCCGCCCAGAAATTCACAATTTACGCTAATTCTATTTAAAGAACAGAGTATATTGCCATTATCTCCGCAACCAGTGTAGCTAGAGCTATGAAACCTTTACAGGTAAATTCAGATTAACATTCCGGTTCTGCTGATATATAATAGTGCTATATTCCCCCATAGGAAGCGGACAACTGCACAATGCACCCCCTGCATAAATAGATATTGGCTATTTTTAGAAATTCCCACCCCTGGAATATGATTAGATTATCTATATAGTCATGTGAGTGCTATCAGAGGTATAGATAATCATCCATTAGTAATGAAAACCCTACAGATAATGAAGTGCCCTGCGCAATGAATATTCTGCACAGTAATGAATACCCGAGTAATGAATAATTCCAGACAGTAATGAATACCTGAAGTAATGGAAGAGTAATGAATCCCGATGCAATGATTATTCTGTATGGTAACGAATCCCGATGCAATGAATATTCCGCCCAGTAATGAATTCCCAATGCAATGATTATGGTAATGAATCCCCGACACAATGAATATTCTGCCCAGTAATGAATTCCCAATGCAATGATTATGGTAATGAATCCCCGATGCAATAAATATTCTGCCCAGTAATGAATCCCTGATGCAATGAATATTCTGCCCAGTAATGAATTCCCAATGCAATGATTATGTAATGAATCCCTGACACAATGAATATTCCACCCAGTAATGAATTCCCAATGCAATGATTATGGTAATGAATCCCGATGCAATAAATATTGCCCAGTAATGAATCCCTGATGCAATGAATATTCCACGCAGTAATGAATTCTGATGTAATGATTATTCCAAATAGTAATGAATCCCCGACATAATGATTATTCCAAGCAGTAATGAATCCCCAACATAATGATTATTCCAAGCAGTAATGAATCCCCAATGTAATGATTATTCCAAATAGTAACAAATCCCAAATAATGAATATTCCAAGCAGTAATGAATCCCCAATGTAATGATTATTCCAAATAGTAACAAATCCCCAAAATAATGAATATTCCAAGCAGTAATGAATCCCTGACATAATGATTATTCCGCATAGCAATGATTTCCCAAAGTAATGAATTGATGAATGATCCAGCAGTAATGAACTGTCCAGTATTAATGAATACAATGAAACAGCCTTATTCATATTATTCTTAAAGAATGAAAACCCTGCTTCATTAATCCATGGATTCTATCACCGCATATAGAAGGACCTGTCCCTATTTATTGAATATCTTTAATCAGTACTAGTGGCCGAGGAGGTCGAGGCCATGGCACAAGCCATTGCCGCGGTCTTCATGGCCTGTTGGGACATGTTCTCATCGTCCAAACAGATTGTCCGACGGTCGCACCCGTGGTGGGATGACGAGTGTCAGAAAACCTTTCGTCGCTATCAGAACTCTCGTTCACGGGAGGACTGGAAGGCATTTCGTGCAGCCACTAGGCTTGCAAAGCGCACTTTCTTCGATTCAAGAATTGAGGAGATCGCAGAGACTAATCAGCGCCCCTGGGACCTTATGGACTGGGTCAAAGCGCGGAAGAACCCACCTTGCGAGGCGATCCAATACCAGGGTAAACCTTGCAACGATATGGCAGACCTGTGGTCTGCCTTGCACGGCACATACAACTCGGCATCTGACCGAGCTTGTGATGTCACTGTTCTAGACCCATTGCCCAGCCTCCCGGCCCGGGCATGGGCGCCATTTTCCGCGCTTGAATTAACAGACGCCCTTAGCGCCTGCTCCAACCGCTCGTCCCCAGGTCCTGACCACGTGAAGTGGTACTACCTGAAAAGAGTCATCGACACCACCGCAGTGCTCGAGCTCTTCCTCGTCTTAGCCAATGCCTGCATTACTGTAGGGCATTGGCCTCGACATTTCAAGGAGTCGCTGTCGGTCATTATACCTAAACCGAACAAGCCCTCTTATACCGTTCTGAAGGCCTATCAATCCATCATCCTCCTGAACACTATCGGTAAACTCTTTGAAAAGATGCTATCCAATAGGTTGCAGTTTGATATGATCAAACACGACCTTGTCCATCCTAACCAGATGGGTGGAGTGCGACAGTGCTCTACCGAAGATGCTGGTATATTCCTTACCCACCTCGTTTGTGCAGGTTGGGCAAGGGGGCTCAAGACCAGTGTGATTGCATTCGACATTGCACAGTTCTTTCCATCTTTGAACCACAACTTCCTGTTGGCGGTTCTTCGTAAACAAGGCTTCTCACCCATGTTGGTGAGGTTCTTTGCGTCTTACTTAGTTGAACGTTTCACCCAGTACTCCTGGAATTTGTTCGTCTCAGATCCATTTCAGGCAGATGTCGGGGTTGGTCAGGGTTCCGCACTCTCCCCAGTCCTCTCTGCCCTTTATATTGCCCCAGTTTTCAAACTGTTTGAACTCCGTGCGCGCGATCTCGTATGCACGGTCATATCTTATGTTGATGATGGTACTGCGATTTGTCAGTCAAAGTCACTCATTGACAATCTCCCCAGGTTGCGGAAGGCGTATGCCATCCTCCTCCTTCTCTTTACAGCCTGCGGGCTAATGCTAGAGCATGAAAAAACCGAGCTCTTCCATTTTTCTTGTGCCAACGACGAGCTTCTCCCGGCGATTGACCTTGGTTATGCGCCATATACTAAGGATCGAAAACTTACGCCCAAGCTGTACTGGCGGTACCTTGGGTTCTACTTTGATCGTAAACTGCTCTTCAATGAGCATGTTTGATATTACTCCACCAAGTCACTCACTAGTGTCAAAGCTATGGGGATGCTTGGTAACTCTACCCGCGGTCTGCTACCCATGCAGAAGCGCATCCTCTACCGTGCTTGTGTCTTGCCCATAGCCACGTATGGTTTCCGTCTATGGTATTATGAAGGTGCCAAAAACAAGGGCGTCATCTCCAATCTCACCAAGATGCAGCGTCGCGCTGCTCTTTGGATCACTGGTGCCTTTCGCACCAGTCCCACCGGTGGTGTCGAAGCCCTCGCCGGCCTCATCCCCATTCATCTCCACCTCAAGAAGCTGGCTGAACGCGCGAATTATCGCGTGGCCACGCTTTCTGACACTCATCTGCTGCGATCCCTTCTCGGGCGCAGCAACTACGTCAAAACTGCCGTGAGGCATGCTATGGGACTCAAAGGTATCTACGACGTCTCCCATAAAGTCAAAGGCCCTCTAATCGACATCGAGATGAGGCTGCCCCAATTAACTGAGGTATTTGAACCTACGTGTTCGGATAACCAACCTGGTATTCGATTACTTGACCTGTTTGCAGATCGAGTAAAATTTAATGACGGCATAACCGAGGTGGAGCATACTCCAACCGAAGTCTCCTTGTCCCCAGATGAGGAGGCGGAGGAGAAGAGACCTACCCCCGACGAGTTACGCCAATTTCTTGATACCATCCTCGCTGGATGCGAGGAGGATCCCTCCTGCGTTTATTGCGCTGTCGACGCTTCAGTCCCAGAGCAGAAACGTTCATCGCTTCTTAATCCGGTACTACCACCAGTGCCCGTGGGAACAACTCGCACATCGTCAACATCGTCCCCCACCACTACGCCACTGCGCCCGATCTCTGATCAGGCATTATCAACACCTACCAACACATCCTATGTCCACACCTCGAGGAGGAGGTGCTCCCAATCGCGGCCGATCGACCGCGAGGGGGGGCACTCCCTCTAGCCGCGCGGAGTCTTTTTTTTTTTTTTTTTTTTTTATATCCTGCGACGTCCCGAAGGGCGTCGCAATTTATTACGCGGTGCGCGATCGCAGTCCGCGGCTAACTACGACAAATGCATGAAGTAACTAACAAATTTAACGAGACAAGCAAACCAAAAGAAGGTGCCTCGGGAAGGGAAACCCTTGCCTAGCAAATAGGTCGATGGCAGCTGCAAGCGGTGGAGACATCAACAGAACAAAGCGGCACCAGCGACAAAATGTTGAAAGTGGCCGTCAAAAGAATTTGGGCCCCCCAACGTCTGACCCTAAGTGGCACCGATGACCTCCCATCTTCTCCCGTAACTCTACGTCGTCGTGTTTAAGGTGATGGTCCTACAGTTGGGTCAGTGACAGGACTACGAGAGTCCCACCAGATGCGGGTGTGATGAGCACCCGCCCGACGATTCCCATCTAGCCCCTCGCGGAGCCCGGAGACCCAATTTCCACTGCAACCCTGTCCGATCACGGAACCGAAGTCCCTTGGTCTACAGATTTCGATGCCCCAAAGGACCAGCCATCAGGTTATGGCCGTCCATTACTGTTATCCAGCCCCTCCCGGAGGAGTAGCTGGCGAGGCAAAAGCCAAGGGGTTTTTGCGCAAGAAATCAAGGACATGAACCAACAAGGTTGGTTGCTTGCCCTGGGGCAGGGTACACTTGTACTTGGGACACCAAGCAAAGATGTGCTCGCGAGTTTGACGTCGCGCGCCGCAGGAACATGGATAGGCAATGGGGTTACCATTGCCATCATTTGGCCTAAACCGTTCGAAGTACGAACCAATAGGGGCGTGGCCCAGTATGCACCGAGTCAAGCGTGCGGTGAGACTAAGAGACTCGCTCGCAGACGAAAGCCATTTGCCGCCTGAGACGGTAGATGGAAGTATTTGGCCCTTGCCAAGGCCTTTGAGCATCAAAAATTGACGCCCACGATCTTGGGAATGGAGGAAGGAGGACTTCCATGCATCCGAACTGGAATCAGCGGCGTGTTTGCGCCTGCTATCATAAGAAGTATATGGCTTTGCAGCCGGTACTGGAGGGAGGTCACGCACAAACAAGTGCGCGTCAAAGTGAACGCCCCACCGAAGATGCAAAGGCGCGTAGACGAAGGAGAGGGTACGAGTAGGGTCCTCTTTGAACCACTGCTTGAGAACAGCACACACCCGCAAGGAGTGACCTTGACCGGAGTGCACGGAAGGATCCACTGCCCGCTTGGCGGAAGCAATGGAATCTGTAAACAATACTATGCGCGTAGCATCAGGCAGCCTCACGGCGTTCTCGATAGCTGCGCGGATAGCGAATAACTCAGCGTCTGAACTGAGTACTCTGCTAGCCACAAACCTGCTCTGATAAACAGTTTTGTGCTCGTGAAATACCAAGCAAGCCGAAGCTGCCTGGTAGCGTGATATAGTGGGCACAGACCGCATTCCGGGTTCCGTTTCAGGTTTCGGGCCCTTGCATCAGTTTCATCGTTAACGGCGAGCTGCGCGGTGGAACGTTTTTGTTTAATGCGCGTTATGTATTCGTCCCTTCCGTTTGGACGTTAAATTGAGAATGCTGCTTTGTAAAGTAGTTAGTACCACGTGGACTGCCATCACGCACCGCGTAATAAATTGTTGAGTTAAAAAAAAATAGTGGCACAGACGCGATCCGTGGCCGCATATACACACTTGGGGGTCATCCTGGCACTGAGCCAAGACATCGTCAAGATGCCCTTGATGCCGCATCATTGTCGTTGGATTTATTACGCTTAGCACCCGGGGCAGCCCCGCGCGCCTAACGTAGTCGGTGATTCCATTCCCATCATCTGAGTTGGAACCGTATGCTTCTCTGAAGGCAGCGACATCAACCCCCATGCCGCCCCCAGTGCGTCCTCCTCATCCAAACACGGCGGCGGATGTCCGCAAAGATCATTTCAAATGCTGAAGTTCAGCGAGGACCCGCGTCCTCATTACCGCCCGCCCCCTCGAAGGCGCGCTGCTCGGTGATCCTCATCAAGGGCCCGCAGGTCGGCGACATCAATGCCAGCCCCCTGCCAGTCTCTTGACTGTCAAACACTGCCCGAATTCCCCTAAGGGGGTCATGCAGGCGCTGGAGTCGGCCAGAACCGGGTCGGATGACCCGGAGCAGCCGCTGGAGCATCCAACGAGGCGGCGACTCCTCCCTTTCGAGAGGTGAAGCGGCCCGGGGCAGACTCCCAGGTGCAGGTGTGTCTCACGTGGAGCAGCACAAACACGTCATAAGTGACGCTATCTGGAAATAAGTCCAGTAAGCGAGATCCAGGCTTTGACAAAGCGCTGTGGCGCCAATGTCTCCGACAGTTGGTGAAGGGCCTCATTGGCCTCAACGACTCCGCCACGCACAGCGAAGGACTTCTTTGTGCGACGGTGAGAGAGGGCGTGCTGATGGGGAGCAGCGCCTTTTGAAACTCAGCCTCCATGAGAGACCGTGTCGGATGAGTGTCCTTTTTTTTTTTTTTTTTTTTTTTGAATCCTGCGACGTCCCGAAGGGCGTCGCAATTTATTACGCGGTGCGCGATCGCAGTCCGCGGCTAACTACGACAATACATGAAGTAACTAACAAGTTTAACGAGACAAGCAAACCAGAAAAGGTGCTCGGGAAGGGAAACCCTTGCTAGCAAATATGTCGATGGCAGCCGCAAGCGGTGGAGACATCAACAGAACAGAGCGGCCACCAGCGAAATGTCGAAAGTAGCCGTCAAAAGAATTTGGGCCCCCCAACGTCTGACCCTAAGTGGCACCGCTGACCTCCCATCTTCTCCCGTAACTCAACGTCGTCGTGTTTAAGGTGATGGTCCTACAGTTGGGTCAGTGACAGGACTACGAGAGTCCCACCAGATGCGGGTGTGACGAGCACCCGCCCGACGATTCCCATCTAGCCCCTCGCGGAGCCCGGAGACCCAATTTCCACTGCAACCCCGTCCGATCACGGAACCGAAGTTCCTTGGTCTACAGATTTACGATGCCACGAAGGACCAGCCATCAGGTCATGGCCTTCCATTACTGTTATCCAGCCCCTCCCGGAGGAGTAGCCGGCGAGGCAAAAGCCAAAGGGTTTTTGCGCAGGAAGTCGAGGACATGCACCAACAAGGTTGGTTGCTTGCCCTGGGGCAGGGTACGCTTATACTTGGGACACCAAGCAAAGATGTGCTCGCGAGTTTGACGTCGCGCGCCGCAGGAACATGGATAGGCAATGGGGTTACCATTGGCGTCATTTGGCCTAAACTGTTCGAAGTACGAACCAATAGAGGCGTGGCCCAGTATGCACCGAGTCAAGCGTGCGGTGAGACTAAGAGACTCGCTCGCAGACGAAAGCCATTTGCCGCCTGAGACAGTAGATGGAAGTATTTGGCCCTTGCCGAGGCCTTTGAGCATCAAAAATTGACGCCCACGATCTTGGGAATGGAGGAAGGAAGACTTCCATGCATCCGAACTGGAATCAGCGGCGTGTTTGTGCCTGCTGTCATAAGAAGTATATGGCTTTGCAGCCGGTACAGGAGGGAGGTCGCGCACAAACAAGTGCACATCAAAATGAATGCCCCACCGAAGACGCGAAGGCGCGTAGACAAAGGAGAGGGTACGAGTAGGGTCCTCTTCGAACCACTGCTTGAGAACAGCACACACCCTCAAGGAGTGACCTTGACCGGAGTGCACGGGTCGGATGAGTGTCCGACAGAGTAGCAATGCGAAGGTTTGACCTGTCGGCCATCTTTTGCAAATGGAGATGGATAGGGATCAAGCCAGCGATGGCCTGCACTCCCATTGTTGGCGACGTCCTGAAGGCGCCAGTGATCCAACAAGCCGCTTTACGCTGCATCGATGTAAGGCTTTTAAGGATCCCTTTAATGCGGGCTCCTGTAAAATACCATAGACGAAAGCCATATGTGGCAATAGGCACCACACACGACCGATAAAGAAGGCGCTTCTGCTTAGCAGACAGCCCCCTGGATGAATTACCTAGCATCCTCATCGCCATGACGGTGGTGAGTGCTTTGGTGGAGTAATATCGAACGTGCTCATGGAATGTGAGCTGACGATCAAAATAAAACCCAAGGTACCGCCAAATGGTCTTGGGTGTTAAACGGGAGTCTCCCGTGAAAGGTGCATACCCCAGATCTAGTGAGGGGTTATACTTGTCCCGCGCGCGCGAGAAATGGAACAACTCCATCTTGTTGTGTTCCAAGACGAGGCCGAATGAAGTGAAAAGCTTAAACAGTATCTCATACGCTTCCTTAAGCGTAGAATTATTGTCGTCTAGCGATTTGGGACTGTGCGATCACAGTTCCGTCATCCACATAGAAAGAAGGGTGGTGTCAATATTGACAGCCCTCATCTCGTACAGCTTCATAATTGGAGCAATGTATAGAGCGGAGAGTACGGGCGAGAGCGCGGAGCCCTGCCCTACTCCCATAGCACCACACCCTGCCGGGGATCCGACATGAAGAGTTCCACTTATAAGAAGTGGATCTCCCAACAGGTAGCGCAAAGAATTTCACCACCGGGGCAGGAAATCCTTGCTTTTTGAGAACCGCGAGCAGAAATCGTGGTTCAAAGATGGAAAGAACTGAGCAATATCAAAAGCGATAACACTCGTCTTGAGGTTCCTCGCCCACCCCGCACGCACAAGGTGGGTAAGGTACAACCCAGCATCTTCGTCGAGGGCGCTGTCGAACGCCGCCAAACTGGTTTGGATGACAATATCCAGCTCGATCATTTCGAACTGGATGCGATTCGAGAGCATTTTCTCGAAGAGTTTACCCAACGTGTTCAGGAGTACAATGGGCCTGAACGACTTAGGAGTAGCATATGAAGGTTTGCCTGGTTTAGGGATGATAACCGAGACAGATTCCTTGAAGTGTGAGGGCCAATGACCGAACCAAATACAGCCATTCACCAACACGGTGAAGATTTCGAGACACACTGAGTGGTAGTGACAACTTTAATCAATAAATAGGGACAGGTCCTTCTATATGCGGTGATAGAATCCATGGATTAATGAAGCAGGGTTTTCATTCTTTAAGAATAATATGAATAAGGCTGTTTCATTGTATTCATTAATACTGGACAGTTCATTACTGCTGGATCATTCATCAATTCATTACTTTGGGAAATCATTGCTATGCGGAATAATCATTATGTCAGGGATTTATTACTGCTTGGAATATTCATTATTTTGGGGATTTGTTACTATTTGGAATAATCATTACATTGGGGATTCATTACTGCTTGGAATAATCATTATGTTGGGGATTCATTACTGCTTGGAATAATCATTATGTCGGGGATTCATTACTATTTGGAATAATCATTACATCAGGAATTCATTACTGCGTGGAATATTCATTACATTGGGAATTCATTAATGGGCAGAATATTCATTGCATTGGGGATTTATTACTGGGCAAAATATTCATTGCATCAGGGATTCATTACTGGGCAGAATATTTATTGCGTCGGGGATTCATTACCATAATCATTGCATTGGGAATTCATTACTGGGCAGAATATTCATTGCATCAGGGATTCATTACTGGGCAGAATATTTATTGCATCGGGGATTCATTACCATAATCATTGCATTGGGAATTCATTACTGGGTGGAATATTCATTGTGTCAGGGATTCATTACCATAATCATTGCATTGGGAATTCATTACTGGGCAGAATATTCATTGCATCAGGGATTCATTACTGGGCAGAATATTTATTGCATCGGGGATTCATTACCATAATCATTGCATTGGGAATTCATTACTGGGCAGAATATTTATTGCGTCGGAGATTCATTACCATAATCATTGCATTGGCAATTCATTACTGGGTGGAATATTTATTGCATCGGGGATTCATTACCGTAGAGAATAATCATTGCATCGGGGATTCATTACTCTTCCATTACTTCAGGTATTCATTACCTCGGGTATTCATTACTGTCTGGAATTATTCATTACCTCGGGTATTCATTACTGTGCAGAATATTCATTGCGCAGGGCACTTCATTATCTGCAGGGTTTTCATTACTAATGGATGATTATCTATACCTCTGATAGCACTCACATGATTATATAGATAATCTAATCATATTCCAGGGGTGGGAATTTCTAAAAATAGCCAATATCTATTTATGCAGGGGGTGTATTGTGCAGTTGGTCCACTTCCTTTGGGGCAATATAGGACTATTATATATCAGCAGAACCAGAATGTTAATCTGAATCTATCTGTAAAGGTTTCATAGCTCTAGCTACACTGGTTGCGGAGATAATGGCAATATACTCTGTTCTTTAAATAGAATTAGCGTAAATTGTGAATTTCTGGGCGGCTAGGGCATATATTCCCACGATCTAAATTAAAACATGTGCCTTTAATATGTATTATGTGTTCCAATTGGAATAATGCTTATCAGATTACAGTTGCTTATGGAATACTCTTATCAAATTAAAAATTGATTAGGCTCTAGCACCTGTTATATTTGGAATATTGAAACAATCAAAATGGTCCCTTTTAGAGCTCATTATGGTCTTCTAGATCTCCAAGTATCTCTTAGATTAGTCAACTTTTTCATATACCACATTACGGTAAATGTCGAAATATTTACGCTGCTGTACTGATTGACCTACTTGATATTTTGGATTAATCTCAATGTAGGTATCAAAAAAAGTTATTTAGAATTCAAAACTTAAGTTTGCAGGGTACCCACTTTACTCCAATATAGCCAACTCAGAATCACTCCTCTGAGCACTTGGTTGATGTACCTATAAGTACACTTACCCACTTTCTGCCTTATTGAGCTAGCTGCATGAACAAAATAGTTTGATAATAAAGTATCAATAAGGTAAAGCTCAAATGACAACATCCTCAAGATTTTCAATGTTAGCATCATACAGAATTGTCCAAATGGGTCAGTATGGATATAGGTACATTGATCAAGTGCTCAGAGGAGTGATTCTGAGTTGGCTATATTGGAGTAAAGTGGGTACCCTGCAAACTTAAGTTTTGAATTCTAAATAACTTTTTATTGATACCTACATTGAGATTAATCCAAAATATCAAGTAGGTCAATCAGTACAGCAGCGTAAATATTTCGACATTTACCGTAATGTGGTATATGAAAAAGTTGACTAATCTAAGAGATACTTGGAGATCTAGAAAGACCATAATGAGCTCTAAAAGGGACCATTTTGATTGTTTCAATATTCCAAATATAACAGGTGCTAGAGCCTAATCAATTTTTAATTTGATAAGAGTATTCCATAAGCAACTGTAATCTGATAAGCATTATTCCAATTGGAACACATAGATACATATTAAAGGCACATGTTTTAATTTAGATCGTGGGAATATATGCCCTAGCCGCCCAGAAATTCACAATTTACGCTAATTCTATTTAAAGAACAGAGTATATTGCCATTATCTCCGCAACCAGTGTAGCTAGAGCTATGAAACCTTTACAGGTAAATTCAGATTAACATTCCGGTTCTGCTGATATATAATAGTGCTATATTCCCCCATAGGAAGCGGACCAACTGCACAATGCACCCCCTGCATAAATAGATATTGGCTATTTTTAGAAATTCCCACCCCTGGAATATGATTAGATTATCTATATAGTCATGTGAGTGCTATCAGAGGTATAGATAATCATCCATTAGTAATGAAAACCCTACAGATAATGAAGTGCCCTGCGCAATGAATATTCTGCACAGTAATGAATACCCGAGGTAATGAATAATTCCAGACAGTAATGAATACCTGAAGTAATGGAAGAGTAATGAATCCCCGATGCAATGATTATTCTGTATGGTAACGAATCCCCGATGCAATGAATATTCCGCCCAGTAATGAATTCCCAATGCAATGATTATGGTAATGAATCCCCGACACAATGAATATTCTGCCCAGTAATGAATTCCCAATGCAATGATTATGGTAATGAATCCCCGATGCAATAAATATTCTGCCCAGTAATGAATCCCTGATGCAATGAATATTCTGCCCAGTAATGAATTCCCAATGCAATGATTATGGTAATGAATCCCTGACACAATGAATATTCCACCCAGTAATGAATTCCCAATGCAATGATTATGGTAATGAATCCCCGATGCAATAAATATTCTGCCCAGTAATGAATCCCTGATGCAATGAATATTCCACGCAGTAATGAATTTCTGATGTAATGATTATTCCAAATAGTAATGAATCCCCGACATAATGATTATTCCAAGCAGTAATGAATCCCCAACATAATGATTATTCCAAGCAGTAATGAATCCCCAATGTAATGATTATTCCAAATAGTAACAAATCCCCAAAATAATGAATATTCCAAGCAGTAATGAATCCCCAATGTAATGATTATTCCAAATAGTAACAAATCCCCAAAATAATGAATATTCCAAGCAGTAATGAATCCCTGACATAATGATTATTCCGCATAGCAATGATTTCCCAAAGTAATGAATTGATGAATGATCCAGCAGTAATGAACTGTCCAGTATTAATGAATACAATGAAACAGCCTTATTCATATTATTCTTAAAGAATGAAAACCCTGCTTCATTAATCCATGGATTCTATCACCGCATATAGAAGGACCTGTCCCTATTTATTGAATATCTTTAATCAGTACTAGTGACACACTGGGTCCTCTACTATCTTTTTAAGGTGAGGCCACGTAACGTGGTCCGGACCTGGAGATGAGCCACTCGCACAGGCGGCCAAGGCCTCCTTAAGTTCGAGCTCTGAAAATGGGACCCAATCCCTCTCGGGCATGTCGGGCAGGTCATCCAGGACTGAATGGTCGCACTCTCGACCAGAGGCCGAGTTGTATGTACCATAAAGGGCATCCCAAAGGTCTGCCATGTTGTTACAGGGCTTATCCTTATACTGGATAGCCTCGCAAGGGGGGTTTTTACGCTGCTGGACCCAATTCATGAACCCCGCCAACACCGTCGCACTCGCGAAGGCGTTGCCTGAACTCCCCGCTCACAGGATCGTTGAGATCCAGAAGCAAGCTGAAGGCAAGGACTCCAGGCGCCCCAAGCGCAAGGAACCTGGCTTCACGTCTGCAGGCCCGTCTCGCTGACAGGTCCTCGTTTCTTTCGGATCGGTCGAAAAGATTCAATCTTGGGACCTTTCCAAAATCTACCGCGATGTCAATATCGCACTCAAGAAAGCGAACTTGTCTGTTCGCGTCCAGTCTGTTGGGAGGGCCTACGATGGCTACTCTCTTGGTACCACCGGCGTTGCCACCGTGGAGGAGATTGATCTCATCCGTGGTGTTTGCTGCGCCCAGCTTCAAGCCAATACCCGCGTTTGGGTGGGCCTTCCTCAGTCGACGTCGTACCTCAAGGTACTCGATGTCCCCTACTATCATCCTGGTGGCTCAGATCGTGTCACCGGGGAGCAGGTCATGACTGCTCTCACTCAGAGTCCATTCTGGGTGAACATCAACCCCGCTGGCCCGCCCGCGTCGTTCGCAATTCTGGAGCAAGTACACGGCCACCGTGTACTTTAATATCTGGGACTCCCAATCCGGAGCCTGCGCGCGTACTCTCATTGGGAAGACGCTTTATTTCTCGTCGCGTAACTGTCCAATTCGCGCCGCTGCTGCTAACCCGGGCACCGCTCTCTGCACTTGCTGGAGGTGGGGCCATGCATCCAACTCGTGCAAGGCTGCTCAGCCTCGCTGCCCCCACTGTTCAGGCCCTCACCGCAAGGAGGAGCACCGCGAACAATGTCACCCCTGCAAAACCGGGGATTTGAAGAAACTCCGCCCGTTCCTTCCACCAAGGAGGGCGAGCCCTGCCCGCACAAGTCTCGTTGCCCCAACTGCGGTGACGAGCACGCTGCTATGGATCGGAAGTGCAAATTCTGGTCCCACCGCTTTGACCGTGACTGGATCAAGGCCAAGTATGCCGAGGTGAGAGTTCGTCGTTCATCGCCCCGCCCCCACCCTAATAAACCCCCCGTAGCTTGATGCGTCAAGACACCGTGGAGGAAATTAGGATTTGTTCGTTCAACGTAGCTAAGAATCGTTTGCTCGTTGATGTATTACTAGAAACTTGTCGAAATCGATTCGATGTTCTATTTCTCCAAGAGCCCCCATGGGGCGTCATTCGTAAGACAGTCTCCTCCTCTAACAAAGAGGGAGACGACGTTATTGGAGCGCCTAAGCACCCTGAGTGGCTGACAATCGCGCTACCTCCCAAACCAGATACCACAGCGCACGTATCGCTTATTGTCATAATAGGCTTACGCGTCTGCGTCCATCCCTCAGACGAGACATTATCGATCATCCCGATATTCTTGTCCTTTCGCTCTTTGTCCATGGACAAGTGCTTAATCTCATGAACGTCTATTCTGACGCAACCACACAGCGATCTGGTACATTGCCCAGCGCTCTAACTCACTCCCCACCTTCCATACATGGGAGGGGACTTCAACTGTCACTCGTCGTGTGGGACCCTCGGTACCCTCGCACCGTACAGTGCCTATCTCCTGCTTGAAGCGGCAGGCGATCTGGGTCTGGATCTGGCTCTGCCGGATAACCATGGCCCGACATTCTATTCCCACAACGAGCTCCATCCATCGGTGATCGATCTCGTCTTTATCCGTCCTTCCGATGTCATCGCGTACCCGCCACATCGTGAGATCAATCTACAAGGCAGCTCAGATCATATCCGATCTCGGTTGCTATAAACTCTCGGATCCTGTTGAGATCGGTGAATTCCGATCTATCAAGCCGAACACAGATGCGGAGCGAGATTATATCAAAGCTCTTAGATCTGGCCTCGCGAGCTGCGCCCGCGAGGATCCTACTAGCCGAGGAGGTCGAGGCCATGGCACAAGCCATCGCCGCGGTTCAAGGCCTGTTGGGACATGTTTTCATCGTCCAAGCAGATTGTCAGACGGTCGCACCCGTGGTGGGATGACGAGTGTCAGAAAACTTTTCGCCTATCAGAATTCTCGATCGCGAGAGGACTGGAAGGCATTTCGTGCAGCCACTAGGCTTGCAAAGCGCGTTTCTTTGATTCAAGAATTGAGGAGATCGCAGAGACTAATCAGCGCCCCTGGGACCTTATGGACTGGGTAAAGCGCGGAAGAACCCACCTTGCGAGGCGATCCAATATCAGGGTAAACCTTGCAATGATATGGCAGACCTTTGGTCCCCTTGCACGGCACATACAACTCGGCATCTGACCGAGCTTGTGATGTCACTATTCTAGACCCATTGCCTAGCCTCCCGGCCGGGCATGGGCGCCATTTTCCGCGCTTGAATTGACAGACGCCCTCAGCGCCTGTTCCAACCGCTCATCCCCAGGTCCCGACCACGTGAAGTGGTACTACCTGAAAAGAGTATCGACACCCCTGCAGTGCTCGAGCTCTTCCTCGTCTAGCCAATGCCTGCATTACTGTAGGGCATTGGCCTCGACACTTCAAGGAGTCGCTGTCGGTCATCATACCTAAACCGAACAAGCCCTCTTATACCGTTCCGAAGGCCTATCGCCCATTGTCCTTCTGAACACTATCGGCAAACTCTTTGAAAAGATGCTATCCAATAGGTTGCAGTTTGATATGATCAAACACGACCTTGTCCATCCTAACCAGATGGGTGGAGTGCGACAGCGCTCTACCGAAGATGCTGGTATATTCCTTACCCACCTCGTTCGTGCAGGTTGGGCTAGGGGCTCAAGACAGTGTGATTGCATTCGACATCGCACAGTTCTTTCCATCCTTGAACCACAACTTCCTGTTGGCGGTTCTTCGTAAACAAGGCTTCTCACCCATGTTGGTGAGGTTCTTTGCATCTTACTTAGTTGAACGTTTACCCAGTACTCCTGGAATTCGTTCGTCTCAGATCCTTTCCAGGCAGATGTAGGAGTGGGCAGGGTTCTGCACTCTCTCCAGTCCTCTCTGCCCTCTATATTGCTCCAGTTTTCAAACTGTTTGAACTCCGCGCGCGGATCTCGTGTGTACGGTATTTCTTATGTTGATGATGGTACTGCGATATGTCAGTCAAAGTCCCTCATTGACAATCTTCCCAGGTTGGAAGGCTATGCCATCCTCCTCCTTCTCTTTACAGCCTGCGGGCTAATGCTAGAGCACGAAAAGACCGAGCTCTTCCACTTTTCTCGTGCCAACGACGAGTTTCTCCCGGCGATTGACCTTGGTTATGCGCCATATACTAAGGATCGTAAACTTACACCCAAGTTGTACTGGCAGTACCTTGGGTTTTACTTTGATCGTAAACTGCTCTTCAATGAGCATGTTCGATATTATTCCACCAAGTCACTCACTAGTGTCAAAGCTATGGGGATGCTTGGTAATTCTACCCGTGGTCTGCTACCCATGCAGAAGCGCATCCTCTACCGTGCTTGTGTCTTACCCATAGCCACATATGGTTTCCGTCTTTGGTATTATGAAGGCGCCAAAAACAAGGGCGTCATCTCCAATCTTACCAAGATGCAGCGTCGCGCTGCTCTTTGGATTACTGGCGCTTTCCGCACCAGTCCCACCGGTGGTGTCGAAGCCCTCGCTGGCCTCATCCCCATTCATCTCCACCTCAAGAAGCTGGCAGAACGCGCGAATCTTCGCGTGGCCACGCTTTCTGACACTCATCCGCTGTGATCCCTACTTGGGCGCAGTGACTACGTAAAAACTGCCGTGAGGCATGCTATGGGACTCGAAGGTATTTTCGACGTCTCCCATAAAGTCAAAGGCCCTCTAATCGACATCGAGAGGAGGCTGCCCCAACTAACAGAGGTGTTCGAACCTACTTGTTCGGATAACCAACCTGGTATTCGACTACTCGACCTCTTTGCAGATCGAGTAAAATTTAATAACGGCATAACCGAGGTCGAGCACACTCCAACTGAAGCTTCTTTTTCCCTGGACGAGGAGGCGGAGGGGACGAGACCCACCCCTGACGAGTTGCGCCAGTTTCTTGATACCATCCTCGCTGGATGCGAGGAGGATCTTTCCTGCGTTTATTGCGCTGTTGACGCTTCAGTCCCAGAGCAGAAACGTTACCAGGCTACTTCGGCAGCCATGGTATATCGCGAGGGTGCCTTGGTCTATCAGACCAGGTACGCCGCTGGCAGAGTCACCGCGCCCGATGCGGAACTTTATGCCATTCGCGTAGCAATTCAGGCTGCCCTCAGACAACCTAATTGCGAGCGCATTGTCATTTTCACTGACCACTTCCCTTCTGCGAAGTTGTCGGTGAACCCATCCGTGCACTCTGGGCAAGGTCATTCCTTGGCAGTATGCCGTGCCCTCAAAGAATGGTTTGGCAAGTCTGCCACCCATTCCCTTGAATTCGTTCGTGTTTTATCCCGCCTCGAGTGGGACATCCACCAATCTGCCCACGAATTTGTTCGTGATCTACCCCCGATCCCTGGGCGATCCCCAGCGACATCTCTGGATAGCTGCCGTAAGGCGGCAACCGACTCTGCTCGGGATGCTTGGGTTGTGAAATTCCAAGATCCCAATTATCGCGGCCATAATTTCTTTATGCTGCAGGAGCTCGATGGTGCTCCACTCGAACCGAGTTATGTCAACGGCGGAACTTGGCTCCCACTTGCAAAGCAATCAACCATGTTGACTGCTAGAATGGTCAGGCTAATCACCAACCACGCACCAATCGGCGAATACTTTTGTCGTTTCAATATCAATGAACCTCATACTTGTAGGCACTGCGGCTCCCTCAATGGGACTCGCGATCATCTTATGGAATGGTGTCCACATAGGGAGCGCCATCCACCACACTTCATATGCTTCGCGGCGCATTTGATGAGTTTCCTGAAGGAGAACCCATTGTTCTTCGCGCAGGCCGCCCCAGTTGTTCGGGAAGGGGTTGGATAATCGCGTGGGGGCGACCTCACGCGGCATCGTAAATCCGTCGTTGATCGGACGGGGTTGCAGTGGAAACTGGGTCTCCGGGCTCCGCGAGGGGCTAGATGGGAATCGTCGGGCGGGTGCTCGTCACACCCGCATCTGGCGGGACTCTCGTAGTCCCGTCACTGGCTAAGCTGTAGGACCATTGCCTGTGGATGACGACGTCGAAATTGCAGGAGAAGATGGGAGGTCATTGGTGCCAACGTGGGGCTGCCCCACACGCATTCCGGGTTCCGTCATCGTTTCGGGCCCTTGCATCAGTTTCATCGTTAATGGCGAGCTGCGCGGTGGAACGTTTCTGTGTAATGCGCGTTATGTATTCGTCCCTTCCATTTGGACGTTAAATTGAGAATGCTGCTTTGTAAAGTAGTTAGTACCACGCGGACTGCCATCACGCACCGCGAAATAAATTGTTGAGTTAAAAAAAAAAAAAAAAAAAAGGACCCAATTCATGAGGTCCCATGGGCGCTTATTGGTAGTAGCAACTTCCTCAATGCGAGCGTCAAAGAATTCGCGCTTGGCCACCCTGACGGTGCGGTGAAACCAGGCCCAGTCCTCCTTGGAACGGGAGGACTGGTACCGTCGAAATGCATAAGCACACTGGCCATTCCACCATGGCTTCGAGTGTGATGTGATGCGCGCCTCCGTAGCGTGGTCATCCCACGCAGCAGAGAACGTGTCACAGATGCCTTCGGCAATCCGATCCACATCTGCGGCCGAGTTTATCGCATCCAAGGGCCATTCCTTGAAGGTGCGAATAATTTGAGACAAGAAGTCGGCCTCGGCCGGGCTTCCTGGCTTGATAAAGAACCTCGATTCTTCCGGTAACTGGAAGCCGAGTTCAATGACGGTGGAGATCGGAATGTGATCTGATGTCCCCTGCATGTCCGTGACCCGCCGCGGTGGTAAGCGCAGCGCATCTTGAGATTTAATAAACACCAGAGACGTTCATCAAGAGCATTGTCTTGGGCCTATAGGTGAGCGACAGGACAAAGATGTCACGATGGTCGAGGATATCTCGACGCATCGACGGACGAAGCGGGGCGAGCCTATTGGAAATATAGGCCAGTACGCGTGGGTGGCTATCCCCTACCGAGGGGCGCACCATGGTGGTCCAAGCGGGATGCTTTGGGGCACCAACTACAATATCACCAGCGACCGAGGTGGTCGACGGCGCCATTCTTATAACCTGCCTAGGCGGTTCTTGGATAAATAGAACATCGTAAACATCTTTACAATTTTCTAATAGTACATCAACGTATGCGTAGTTTTTCGCAACGTTAAAAGAAAAAACACTAATCCGTCCCTTGTCCAGCATTAAGCTACGGGTGAGGAGTTAGATGGAACGCGGTTGCGAGCAGAAGCTGCACGTACTTCAGCGTATTTTGCCTCGATCCACGTGCAATTGAAACAATGCTTCCAGAAGGGACACTTCCGGTCAGTTGCGCTGTGCGGGCCCTTGCAGTTGGGGCACCGATGAGCATGGGGACACGGCGCACCCTCCTTGGTGGGGGCGAGCGGTGGAGTGGCCTTGGGATTACCTCGGCATAAACCACACTGATCGCGATGGAGATCGCTCTCGTTTTTTTTTTTTTTTTTTAAACTCAACAATTTATTACGCGGTGCGTGATGGCAGTCCGCGTGGTACTAACTACTTTACAAAGCAGCATTCTCAATTTAACGTCCAAATGGAAGGGACGAATACATAACGCGCATTAAACAAAAACGTTCCACCGCGCAGCTCGCCGTTAACGATGAAACTGATGCAAGGGCCCGAAACAATAGCGGAGCCCGGAATGCGTGTGGGGCAACCCCACATTGGCACCGATGACCTCCCATCTTCTCCCGTAACTCTACGTCGTCGTGTTTAAGGCGATGGTCCTACAGTTGGGTCAGTGACAGGACTACGAGAGTCCCGCCAGATGCGGGTGTGACGAGCACCCGCCCGACGATTCCCATCTAGCCCCTCGCGGAGCCCGGAGACCCAATTTCCACTGCAACCCCGTCCGATCACGAACCGAAGTCCCTTGGTCTACGGATTTACGATGCCGCGGTGAGGTCACCCCACGCGACTATCCAACCCCTTCCCGAACAACGGGGGCGGCCTGCGCGAAGAACAGGGTTCTCCTTCAGGAAACTCATCAAATGCGCCGTGAAGCGAATGAAGTGTGTGGATGGCGCTCCCTATGTGGACACCATTCCATAAGATGATCGCGAGTCCCATTGAGGGAGCCGCAGTGCCTGCACGTATGAGGTTCATTGATATTAAAACGACGAAAGTATTTGCCGATCGGTGCGTGGTTGGTGATTAGCCTAACCATCCTAGCAGTCAATGTGGTTGATTGCTTTGCAAGTGGGAGCCAAGTTCGCATTGACGTAACTCGGGTTCGAGTGGAGCACCGTCGAGCTCCTGCAGCATAAAGAAATTATGGCCGCGATAATTGGGATCTTGGAATTTCACAACCCAAGCATCCGAGCAGAGTCGGTTGCCGCCTTGCGGCAGCTATCCAGAGATGTCGCTGGGGATCCCCAGGGATCGGGGGTAGATCACGAACAAATTCGTGAGCAGATTGGTGGATGTCCCACTCGAGGCGGGATAAAACACGAACAAATTCAAGGGAATGGGTGGCAGACTTGCCAAACCATTCTTTGAGAGCAGGCATACTGCCAAGGAATGACCTTGCCCAGAGTGCACGGATGGGTTCACCGACAACTTCGCAGAGGGAAGTGGTCAGTGAAAATGACAATGCGTTCGCAATCAGGTTGTCTGAGGGCAGCCTGAATTGCGACGCAATGGCATAAAGTTCCGCATCGGGCGCGGTGACTCTGCCAGCGGCGTACCTGGTCTGATAGACAAGGCACCTTCGCGATATACCATGGCTGCCGAAGTAGCCTGGTAACGTTTCTGCTCTGGGACTGAAGCGTCGACAGCGCAATAAACGCAGGAAGGATCCTCCTCGCATCCAGCGAGGATGGTATCGAGAAATTGGCGTAACTCGTCGGGGGTAGGTCTCTTCTCCTCTGCCTCCTCATCCGGGGACCAGGAAGCTTCAGTTGGAGTGTGCTCCACCTCGGTTATGCCGTCATTAAATGTTATTCGATCTGCCAACCGGTCAAGTAGTCGAATACCAGGTTGGTTATCCGAACACGTAGGTTCAAATACCTCAGTTAGTTGGGGCAGCCTCAGCTCGATGTCGATTAGAGGGCCTTTGACTTTATGGGAGACGTCGTAGATACCTTCGAGTCCCATAGCATGCCTCACGGCAGTTTTGACGTAGTCGCTGCGCCCAAGTAGGGATCGCAGCGGATGAGTGTCAGAAAGTGTGGCCACGCGAAAATTCGCGCGTTCTGCCAGCTTCTTGAGGTGGAGATGAATGGGGATGAGGCCAGCGAGGGCTTCAACACCACCGGTGGGACTGGTGCGGAAGGCACCAGTGATCCAAAGAGCAGCACGACGCTGCATCTTGGTGAGATTGGAGATGACGCCCTTGTTCTTGGCGCCCTCATAATACCATAGACGAAAACCGTATGTGGCTATGGGTAAGACACAGGCACGGTAGAGAATACGCTTCTGCATGGGTAGCAGACCACGGGTAGAATTACCAAGCATCCCCATAGCTTTAACACTAGTGAGGGACTTGGTGGAATAATATCGAACATGCTCATTGAAGAGCAGTTTACGATCAAAGTAGAACCCAAGGTACCGCCAGTACAGCTTGGGCGTAAGTTTACGATCTTTGGTATATGGCGCATAACCAAGGTCAATCGCCGGGAGAAACTCGTCGTTGGCACGAGAAAAGTGAAAGAGCTCGGTCTTTTCGTGCTCTAGCATTAGCCCACAGGCTGTGAATAGAAGGAGGAGGATGGCATAAGCCTTCCGCAACCTGGGAAGATTGTCAATGAGTGACTTTGACTGACAAATCACAGTACCATCATCGACATAGAATATGACCGTACATACGAGATCCTGCGCACGGAGTTCAAACAGTTTGAAAACTGGAGCAATATAGAGGGCAGAGAGGACTGGAGAGAGTGCGGAACCCTGTCCCACCCCTACGTCTGCCATCCGCTTCTTGTCTAGCAACCGCTACCATCGCAGCACGTGACCACCTTGCTCGTCGTCTTGAACGTCTTCCACAGCACGATTGATAGCGCCGATCACCGATCAGATTACAACAGGGCCTAGCTATGGGTCTGAAACCCCTCCAACCAAGTCAGGGGACTTCTCGCTCTGGCAGATCTTCCGCTGGGGCCGGAACACCCCGTCCACCCCCACCTGCGAGCATCGCCTCTGCCCCCGCTGCCTCTGGCGGTCCTGGGGCCACCTACAATCCAGGAAGGTCCCAGTCTAGGGCCTCCGACACCCGTAGTGACTTCGCTCGCGAACGTTACGCCACAGAAACCCCGGGCATCCGAGAGAGGAGTACCTCGCGTGCCCGCACTTCAGACGAGCGCAGCCTCCGCTCTGTCTCTGCGATGGACGAAGAAGATCGAAACCCAGCGCCCCACCCCTGCACCCTCAGTCACTGGCTCAGGGTCCATGGACGTATCGGAAGGCACCGTCGAACTCCACTTAGGCCGGTTGAACCCGGGGATCGACATCGTTGTGGCCACTTCCGCCTTCCGCGAAGTTCGTAGTTGGATCGAGGATCCATCTACATATATGGCCCCTGAGATGATAGGGACCTACTCTCTTCAGTTTGCGGAGGACTTTAAGCAGCTTCGGCTGGCTATCGAACGTTCGCAAATGATGACTATCCTCGAGGGTGCGCAGGCTCGCATGCCTGCCTCCTCTATACCTCCACCCCAGGCTCCGGTGTTCACTCCACCCCCTGCGGCGCAGACGCCTCGAGCGCCTGCCGTCCCCCCTGTCACTGTGTCGCAAGATGCGGAGATGCGGGAGGCGACGTCCAGTCACGGCCCTCCTCGCAAGAGGGCCAAAACTACAACACCCGCTCAACCCCGCCCTCAGCCCAAGCGGCCGCAGGTGGAGTATCAGCGAGGGGGGCCTCCGCCTCCCGTACCTACAGCTATGAAACCAGGCAGAACTTATGCCAAGGTTGCGAAGCAGGCCAAAGCGATTTCTGGCCTCAACCCCGCCAACACCGTCGCGCTCGCGAAGGCGTTGCCCGAACTCCCCGCTCACCGGATCGTTGAGATCCAGAAGCAAGCCGAAGGCAAGGACTCCCGGCGCCCCAAGCGCAAGGAACCTGGCTTCACATCTGCAGGCCCGTCTCGTCGACAGGTCCTCGTTTCTTTCGGATCGGTCGAAAAGATTCAATCTTGGGACCTTTCCAGAATCTATCGCGATGTCAATATCGCACTCAAGAAAGCGAACTTCTCTGTTCGAGTCCAATCTGTTGGGAGGGCCTACGATGGCTACTCTCTTGGTACCACCGGCGTCGCCACCGTGGAGGAGATTGATCTCATCCGTGGTGTTTGCTGCGCCCAGCTTTGACCCAATACCCGCGTGTGGGTGGGCCTTCCCCAGTCGACGTCGTACCTCAAGGTACTCGATGTCCCCTACTTTCATCCTGGTGGCTCAGATCGTGTCACCGGGGAGCAGGTCATGACCGCCCTCACTCAGAGTCCATTCTGGTGAATATCAACCCCGCTGGCCCCCGCCCGCGTCGTTCGCGAATTCTGGAGCAAGTACTACGGCCACCGTGTACTTATAATATCTGGGACTCCCAATCTGGAGGGGCCTGCGCGCGTACTCTCATTGGGAAGACGCTTTATTTCTCGTCGCGTAACTGTCCAATTCGCGCCGCTGCTGCTAACCCGGGCACCGCTCTCTGCACTCGCTGCTGGAGGTGGGGCCATGCATCCAACTCGTGCAAGGCTGCTCAGCCTCGCTGCCCCCACTGTTCGGGCCCTCACCGCAAGGAGGAGCACCGCGAACAATGTCCCCTGCAAAACCGGGGATTTGAAGAAGTCTCCGCCCGTTCCTCCCACCAAGGAGGGCGAGCCCTGCCCGCACAAGTCTCGTTGCCCCAACTGCGGTGACGAGCACGCTGCTATGGATCGGAAGTGCAAATTCTGGTCCCACCGCTTTGACCGTGACTGGATCAAGGCCAAGTATGCGAGGTGAGAGTTCGTCGTTCATCGCCCCGCCCCCACCCTAATAAACCCCCCGTAGCTTGATGCGTCAAGACACCGTGGAGGAAATTAGGATTTGTTCGTTCAACGTAGCTAAGAATCGTTTGCTCGTTGATGTATTACTAGAAACTTGTCGAAATCGATTCGATGTTCTATTTCTCCAAGAGCCCCCATGGGGCGTCATTCGTAAGACAGTCTCCTCCTCCAACAGAGGGAGACGACGTTATTGGAGCGCCTAAGCACCCTGAGTGGCTGACAATGCGCTACCTCCCAAACCAGATACCACAGCGCGCGTAATCGCTTATTGTCATAATAGGCTTACGCGTCTGCGCCCATCCCTTAGACGAGACATTATCGATCCCGATATTCTTGTCCTTTCGCTCTTTGTCCATGGACAAGTGCTTAATCTCATGAACGTCTATTCTGACGCCAACCACACAGCGATTTGGCACATTGCCCAGCGCTCTAACTCACTCCCCACCTTCCAATACATGGGAGGGGACTTCAACTGCCACTCTTCGGTGTGGGACCCTTCGGTACCTTCGCACCGCACAGTGCCTATTTCTCTGCTCGAAGCGGCAGGCGATCTGGGTCTGGATCTGGCTCTGCCGGATAACCATGGCCCGACATTCTATTCCCACAACGAGGATCTCCGTCCATCGGTGATCGATCTCGTTTTTATCCGTCCTTCCGATGTCATCGCGTATCCGCCACATCGTGAGATCAATCTACAGGGCAGCTCAGATCACATTCCGATCTCGGTTGCCATTAAACTCTCGGATCCTGTTGAGATCGGTGAATTCCGATCCATCAAGCCAAATACAGATGCAGAGCGAGATTACATCAAAGCTCTTAGATCTGGCCTCGCGAGCTGCGCCCGCGAGGATCCTACTACCGCCGAGGAGGTCGAGGCCATGGCACAAGCCATTGCCGCGGTCTTCAAGGCCTGCTGGGACATGTTTTCATCGTCCAAGCAGATTGTCAGACGGTCGCACCCTTGGTGGGATGACGAGTGTCAGAAAACCTTTCGTCGATATCAGAACTCTCGTTCGCGGGAGGACTGGACGGCATTTCGTGCAGCCACTAGGCTAGCAAAGCGCGCTTTCTTCGATTCAAGAACTAATCAGCGCCCCTGGGACCTTATGGACTGGGTCAAAGCGCGAAAGAATCCACCTTGCGAGGCGATCCAATATCAGGGTAAACCTTGCAATGATATGGCAGACCTTTGGTCTGCCTTGCATGGCACCTACAACTCGGCATCCGACCGAGCTTGTGATGTCACTATTTTAGACCCACTGCCTAGCCTCCCGGCCCGGGCGTGGGCGCCATTTTCCGCGCTTGAACTGACAGACGCCCTCAGCGCCTGTTCCAACCGCTCATCCCCAGGACCCGACCACGTGAAGTGGTACTACCTGAAAAGAGTTATCGACACCCCCGCAGTGCTCGAGCTCTTCCTCGTCCTAGCCAATGCCTGCATTACTGTAGGGCATTGGCCTCGACATTTCAAGGAGTCGTTGTCGGTCATCATACCTAAACCGAACAAGCCCTCCTATACCGTTCCGAAGGCCTATCCCATTGTCCTTCTGAACACTACGGCAAACTCTTTGAAAAGATGCTATCCAATAGGTTGCAGTTTGATATGATCAAACACGACCTTGTCCATCCTAACCAGATGGGTGGAGTGCGACAGCGCTCTACCGAAGATGCTGGTATATTCCTTACCCACCTCGTTCGTGCAGGTTGGGCTAGGGGACTCAAGACTAGTGTGATTGCATTGACATCGCACAGTTCTTTCCATCCTTGAACCACAACTTCCTGTTGGCGGTTCTTCGTAAACAAGGCTTCTCACCCATGTTGGTGAGGTTCTTTGCGTCTTACTTAGTTGAACGTTTACCCAGTACTCCTGGAATTCGTTCGTCTCAGATCCTTTCCAGGCAGATGTAGGAGTGGGGCAGGGTTCTGCACTCTCTCCAGTCCTCTCTGCCCTCTATATTGCTCCAGTTTCAAACTGTTGAACTCCGCGCGCGATTCGTGTGTACGGTATTTCTTATGTTGATGATGGTACTGCGATATGTCAGTCAAAGTCCCTCATTGACAATCTTCCCAGGTTGCGGAAGGCTATGCCATCCTCCTCCTTCTCTTTACAGCCTGCGGGCTAATGCTAGAGCACGAAAAGACCGAGCTCTTTCACTTTTCTCGTGCCAACGACGAGTTTCTCCCGGCGATTGACCTTGGTTATGCGCCATATACTAAAGATCGCAAACTTACACCCAAGCTGTACTGGCGGTACCTTGGGTTCTACTTTGATCGTAAACTGCTCTTCAATGAGCATGTTCGATATTATTCCACCAAGTCACTCACTAGTGTTAAAGCTATGGGGATGCTTGGTAATTCTACCCGTGGTCTGCTACCCATGCAGAAGCGCATCCTCTACCGTGCTTGTGTCTTACCCATAGCCACATACGGTTTCCGTCTATGGTATTATGAAGGCGCCAAAAACAAGGGCGTCATCTCCAATCTCACCAAGATGCAGCGTCGCGCTGCTCTCTGGATTACTGGTGCCTTCCGCACCAGTCCCACCGGTGGTGTTGAAGCCCTCGCTGGCCTCATCCCCATTCATCTCCACCTCAAGAAGCTGGCAGAACGCGCGAATCTTCGCGTGGCCACGCTTTCTGACACTCATCCGCTGCGATCCCTACTTGGGCGCAGCGACTATGTCAAAACTGCCGTGAGGCATGCTATGGGACTCGAAGGCATTTTCGACGTCTCCCATAAAGTCAAAGGCCCTCTAATCGACATCGAGAGGAGGCTGCCCCAACTAACAGAGGTGTTCGAACCTACGTGTTCGGATAACCAACCTGGTATTCGGTTACTCGACTTGTTTGCAGATCGAGTAAAATTTAATGACGGCATTACCGAAGTGGTGCACACTCCAACCGAAGCTTCTTTGTCCACGGATGAGGAGGCGGAGGAGAAGAGACCCACCCCTGACGAGTTGCGCCAATTTCTTGATACCATCCTCGCTGGATGCGAGGAGGATCCTTCCTGCGTTTATTGCGCTGTCGACGCTTCAGTCCCAGAGCAGAAACGCTACCAGGCTACTTCGGCAGCCATGGTATATCGCGAAGGTGCTTTGGTCTATCAGACCAGGTACGCCGCTGGCAGAGTAACTGCGCCCGATGCGGAACTCTATGCCATTTGCGTCGCAATTCAGGCTGCCCTCAGACAGCCTGATTGCGAACGCATTGTCATTTTCACTGATCACTTTCCCTCTGCGAAGTTGTCGGTGAACCCATCCGTGCACTCTGGGCAAGGTCATTCCTTGGCAGTATGCCGTGCTCTCAAAGAATGGTTTGGCAAGTCTGCCACCCATTCCCTTGAATTCGTTCGTGTTTTATCCCGCCTCGAGTGGGGTATCCACCAATCTGCTCACGAATTTGTTCGTGATCTACCTCCGATCCCTGGGCGATCCCCAGCGACATCTCTGGATAGCTGCCGCAAGGCGGCGACCGACTCTGCTCGGGACGCTTGGGTTGTGAAATTCCAAGATCCCAATTATCGCGGCCACAATTTCTTGATGCTGCAGGAGCTCGACGGTGCTCCACTCGAACCGAGCTACGTCAATGGCGGAACTTGGCTCCCACTCGCAAAGCAATCAACCACGTTGACTGCTAGGATGGTTAGGCTAATCACCAACCACGCACCAATCGGCGAATACTTTCGTCGTTTTAATATCAATGAACCTCACACGTGCAGGCACTGCGGCTCTCTCAATGGGACTCGCGATCATCTTATGGAATGGTGTCCACATAGGGAGCGCCATCCACCGCACTTCATTCGCTTCACGGCGCATTTGATCAGTTTCCTGAAGGAGAACCCACTGTTCTTCGCGCAGGCCGCCCCAGTTGTTCGGGAAGGGGTCGGATAATTGCGTGGGGGCGACCTCACCGCGGCATCGTAAATCCGTAGACCAAGGGACTTCGGTTCCGTGATCGGACGGGGTTGCAGTAGAAACTGTGTCTCCGGGGCGGCGCGAGCTGTTCTGGGCGGGTGTTCGT
This sequence comes from Pholiota adiposa, assembly GCA_009935795.1. Classification (NCBI taxonomy): domain Eukaryota; kingdom Fungi; phylum Basidiomycota; class Agaricomycetes; order Agaricales; family Strophariaceae; genus Pholiota; species Pholiota adiposa. The sequence goes on from QEYC01000120.1 coordinate 56,302, forward strand.
CACTCCGCATCTGGCGGGACTCTCGTAGTCCTGTCACTGGCTAAGCTGTAGGACCATCGCCTAAGATACGACGACGTAGAGTCAAGGGAGAAGATGGGAGGTCATCGGTGCCAACGTGGGGTTGCCCCACACGCATTCCGGGCTCCGCTATTGTTTCGGGCCCTTGCATCAGTTTCATCGTTAACGGCGAGCTGCGCGGTGGAACGTTTTTGTTTAATGCGCGTTATGTATTCGTCCCTTCCATTTGGACGTTAAATTGAGAATGCTGCTTTGTAAAGTAGTTAGTACCACGCGGACTGCCATCACGCACCGCGTAATAAATTGCTGAGTTAAAAAAAAAAAAAAAAAAAAATAGGCTTGCCCCGCTTCGTCCGTCCATGCGTCGAGATATCCTTGACCATCGTGACATCTTTGTTCTGTCGCTCACCTATGGGCCCAAGACAATGCTCTTGATGAACGTCTATAATGACGATCAGAACACTGCGCTACGGTTTATTGCCGATCGCGACGTCTCCCTCCCCCCCTTTGTCTATATGGGGGGAGATTTCAACTGTCATTCATTGATGTGGGATCCTAGGATTTCACATCACAGATCGCAAGCAATCCAACTGCTGAATACGGCAGCCCGTTTGGGTCTGGATCTAGCTCCATTTGCTAATCCAGGTCCCACATTTATATCTCACAACTCAGAACTTGATCCATCGGTGATAGATCTGGTGTTTATTAAATCTCAAGATGCGCTGTGCTTACCACCGCGGCGGCATGCAGGGGACATCAGATCACATTCCGATCTCCACCGTCATCGAACTCGGCTTCCAGTTACCGGAAGAATCGAGGTTCTTTATCAAGCCAGGAAGCCCGGCCGAGGCCGACTTCTTGTCTCAAATTATTCGCACCTTCAAGGAATGGCCCTTGGATGCGATAAACTCGGCCGCAGATGTGGATCGGATTGCCGAAGGCATCTGTGACACGTTCTCTGCTGCGTGGGATGACCACGCTACGGAGGCGCGCATCACATCACACTCAAAGCCATGGTGGAATGGCCAGTGTGCTTATGCATTTCGACGGTACCAGTCCTCCCGCTCTAAGGAGGACTGGGCCTGGTTTCGCCGCACCGTCAGGGCGGCCAAGCGCGAATTCTTTGATGCTCGCATCGAGGAAGTTGCTACTACCAACAAGCGCCCGTGGGACCTCATGAATTGGGTCCAGCAGCGTAAAAACCCCCCTTGCGAGGCTATCCAGTATAAGGATAAGCCTTGTAACGACATGGCAGACCTATGGGATGCCCTTCATGGTACATACAACTCGGCCTCTGGTCGAGAGTGCGACCATTCAGTCCTGGATGACCTGCCCGACATGCCCGAGAGGGATTGGGTCCCATTTTCAGAGCTCGAACTTAAGGAGGCCCTGGCCGCCTGTGCGAGTGGCTCATCTCCAGGTCCGGACCACGTTACGTGGCCCCACCTTAAAAAGATAGTAGAGGACCCAGTGTGCCTCGAAATCTTTACCGTGTTGGCGAATGGCTGTATTTGGTTCGGTCATTGGCCCACACACTTCAAGGAATCTGTCTCGGTTATCATCCCAAAACCAGGCAAACCTTCATATGCTACTCCCAAGTCGTTCAGGCCCATTGTACTCCTGAACACGTTGGGTAAACTCTTCGAGAAAATGCTCTCGAACCGCATCCAGTTTGAAATGATCGAGCTGGATATCGTCCATCCAAACCAGTTTGGCGGCGTTCGACAGCGCTCGACCGAAGATGCTGGGTTGTACCTTACCCACCTTGTGCGTGCGGGGGTGGGCGAGGAACCTCAAGACGAGTGTTATCGCTTTTGATATTGCTCAGTTCTTTCCATCTTTGAACCACGACTTCTTGCTCGCGGTTCTCAAAAAGCAAGGATTTCCTGCCCCGGTGGTGAAATTCTTTGCGTCCTACCTTGTTGGGAGATCTACTTCTTATAAGTGGAACTCTTTCATGTCGGATCCCCGGCAGGCTGATGTGGGGGTAGGACAGGGCTCCGCGCTCTCGCCTGTACTCTCCGCTCTATACATTGCTCCAATTATGAAGCTATACGAGATGAGGGCTGTTAATATTGACACCACCCTTCTCTCTTATGTGGATGATGGAACTGTGATTGCACAGTCCAAATCGCTAGACGACAATAATTCTACGCTTAAAGAGGCGTATGAGATATTGTTTAAGCTTTTCACTTCATTCGGCCTCGTCTTGGAACACAACAAGACGGAGTTGTTCCATTTCTCGCGCGCGCGGACAAGTAACCCCTCACTCGATCTGGGGTATGCACCTTTCACGGGAGTCTCCCGTTTAACACCCAAGACCATTTGGCGGTACCTTGGGTTTTATTTTGATCGTCAGCTCACATTCCATGAGCACGTTCGATACTACTCCACCAAAGCACTCACCACCGTCATGGCGATGAGGATGCTAGGTAATTCATCCAGGGGGCTTTCTGCTAAGCAGAAGCGCCTTCTTTATCGGTCGTGTGTGGTGCCTATTGCCACATATGGCTTTCGTCTATGGTATTTTACAGGAGCCCGCATTAAAGGGATCCTTAAAAGCCTTACATCGATGCAGCGTAAAGCGGCTTGTTGGATCACTGGCGCCTTCAGGACGTCGCCAACAATGGGAGTGCAGGCCATTGCTGGCTTGATCCCTATTCATCTCCATTTGCGAAAGATGGCCGACAGGTCAAACCTTCGCATTGCTACACTGTCGGACACTCATCCGACACGGTCTCTTATGGAGGCTGAGTTTCAAAAGGGCGCTGCTCCCCATCAGCACGCCCTCTCTCACCGTCGCACAAAGAAGTCTTTCGCTGTGCGTGGCGGAGTCGTTGAGGCCAATGAGGCCCTTCACCAACTGTCGGAGACATTGGCGCCCACAGCGCCTTGTCAAAGCCTGGATCTCGCCTACTGGACTTATTTCCAGACAGCGTCACTTATGACGTGTTCGTGCCGCCTCCACGTGAGGACACACCTGCACCTGGGAGTCTGCCCCGGGCCGCTTCACCTCTCGAAAGGGAGGAGTCGCCGCCTCGGTGGATGCTCCAGCGGCTGCTCCGGGTCATGCCGACCCGGTTCTGGCCGAACTCCAGCGCCTGCATGACCCCCTTAGGGGAATTCGGGCAGTGTTTGGACAGTCAAGGACTGGCGGGGGGCTGGCATTGATGTCGCCGACCTGCGGGCCCTTGATGAGGATCACCGTGCAGCCCGCCTTCGAGGGGGGGCAGGCAGCAATGAGGACGCGGTCCTTGCTGAACTGCAGTGTTTGAATGATCCTTTGCAGGACATCCGCGCTGTATTTGGGCGAGGAGATGCACTGGGGGCGGCGTAGGGGTTGATGTTGCTGCCTTCAGAGAAGCTTACGGTTCTAACTCAGACAATGGGAATGGAATCACCAACTACGTTAGGCGCGCGGGGGCTGCCCTGGGCGCTAAGTGTAATAAATCCAACGACAATGATGCGGCCATCAAGGCGCATCTTGACGACATCTTGGCACTCTCAGTGCCAGGATGACTCCAAGTGTGTATATGCGGCCACGGATGCGTCTGTGCCCACTATATCACGCTACCAGGCAGCTTCAGCGTGCTTGGTATTTCGCGAGCACAAAACTGTTTATCAGAGCAGGTTTGTGGCTGGCAGAGTACTCAGTTCAGACGCTGAGTTATTCGCTATCCGCGCAGCTATCGAGAACGCCGTGAGGCTGCCTGATGCTACGCGCATAGTATTGTTTACAGATTCCATTGCGTCTGCTAAGCGGGCAGTGGATCCTTCCGTGCACTCCGGTCAAGGTCACTCCTTGAGGGTGTGTGCTGTTCTCAAGCAGTGGTTCGAAGAGGACCCTACTTGTACCCTCTCCTTCGTCTACGCACCTTCGCGTCTTCGGTGGGGTGTTCACTTTGACGCGCACTTGTTTGTGCGTGACCTCCCTCCAGTACCGGCTGCAAAGCCATATACTTCTTATGACAGCAGGCGCAAACACGCTGCTGATTCCAGTTCGGATGCATGGAAGTCCTCCTTCCTCCATTCCCAAGATCGTGGGCGTCAATTTCTGATGCTCAAAGGCCTCGGCAAGGGCCAAATACTTCCATCTACCGTCTCTGGCGGCAAATGGCTTTCGTCTGCGAGTGAGTCTCTTAGTCTCACCGCACGCTTGACTCGGTGCATACTGGGCCACGCCCCTATTGGTTCGTACTTCGAACGGTTTAGGCCAAATGACGGCGATGGTAACCCCATTGCCTATCTATGTTCCTGTGGCGCGCGATGTCAAACTCGCGAGCACATCTTTGCTTGGAGTCCCAAGTACAAGCGTACCCTGCCCCAGGGCAAGCAACCAACCTTGTTGGTTCATGTCCTTGATTTCTTGCGCAAAAACCCCTTGGCTTTTGCCTCGCCGGCTACTCCTCCGGGAGGGGCTGGATGACAGTAATGGATGGCCATGACCTGATGGCTGGTCCTTCGTGGCATCGTAAATCTGTAGACCAAGGAACCTCGGTTCCGTGATCGGACGGGGTTGCAGTGGAAATTGGGTCTCCGGGCTCCGCGAGGGGCTAGATGGGAATCGTCGGGCGGGTGCTCGTCACACCCGCATCTGGTGGGACTCCCGCAGTCCTGTCACTGACCCAACTGTAGGACCATCACCTTAAACACAACGACGTAGAGTTACGGGAGAAGATGGGAGGTCATCGGTGCCACTTAGGGTCAGACGTTGGGGGCCCAAATTCTTTTGACGGCTACTTCCGACATTTCGTCGTTGGTGCCATTTTGTTCTGTTGATGTCTCCACCGCTTGCGGCTGCCATCGACATATTTGCTAGGCAAGGGTTTCCCTTCCCGAGGCACCTTTTTCTGGTTTGCTTGTCTCGTTAAACTCGTTAGTTACTTCATGTATGTGTTGTAGTTAGCCGCGGACTGCGATCGCGCACCGCGTAATAAATTGCGACGCCCTTCGGGACATCACAGGATTCAAAAAAAAAAACAAAAAAAAAAAGCCTAACCCCCCGGGTGCGGCCTCGTCGTCTATGGTTGTCGACCCTCCCCTGCTCTCAGACAGGTTGAAGGGAAAGGCGTCTACGCCTAAACCCGCTCCTCGGCAGGCGCCCAAGCACAATGTCGTCGAGTATCAGCGTCAGGGGCCTCCGCCGCCTGTGCCGATGTCTACTAAGCCGCGCCGCTCCTATGCAGGGGTAGCTGCAGCTCCCAAACCGGTTGCTAAAGTTGAGGGCCTCGTTGCCCTCGCGAAGGCTTTCCCTCAACTCCCTGCAGAGAAGCTTGTTGAGCTTCAGCAGAAAGCTGGTGGCGCTGCGTCCAACAAGCGCAGAGCCACCCCTAGCTTCACCTCTGCTGGCCCTACTTGCCGGCAAGTGCTGTTTGGTTTCCAGCTCGACAAAGGGGAGAAGATCCCTGCCATCGACTTCAAAGAGCTACGCAAGCTCTGCAACACTCGTCTTCCCAAGATCGAGATACTATCTGGCAACTTCGCGTACGATGGGTACACATTGCACACCACCGGCGTAGCCAACGTTTATGACATTGAAGTCATACGAGGCTGCATCGCATCCATGGTACCCACCTTTGCCAAGAGGATGTGGGTGTCTCTTCCTTCATCGACGTCTTACCTCAAGATTATCGATGTTCCCTTCTGGAAGCACCCCAAACAGGGGATCTTTTTTTTTTTTTTTTTTTTTTTTTTTTTTTAACTCAACAATTTATTACGCAGTGCGTGATGGCAGTCCGCGTGGTACTAACTACTTTACAAAGCAGCATTCTCAATTTAATGTCCAAACGGAAGGGACAAATACATAACGCGCATTAGACAGAAACATTCCACCGCGCAGCTCGCCGTTAACGATAGAACTGATACAAGGGCCCGAAGTGATGACGGAACCCGGAATGTGTGTGGGGCAACCCCACGTTGGCACCGATGACCTCCCATCTTCTCCCTTGACTCTACGTCGTCGTATCTCAGGCGATGGTCCTACAGCTTAGCCAGTGACGGGACTACGAGAGTCCCGCCAGATGCGGAGTGACGAGCACCCGCCCAAAACAGCTCGCGCCATCTCGGAGACACAGTTTCTACTGCAACCCCGTCCGATCACGGAACCAAAGTCCCTTGGTCTACAGATTTACGATGCCGCGGTGAGGTCACCCCCACGCGATTATCCAACCCCTTCCCGAACAACGGGGGTGGCCTGCGCGAAGAACAGTGGGTTCTCCTTCAGGAAACTCATCAAATGCGCCGTGAAGCATATGAAGTGTGGTGGATGGCGCTCCCTATGTGGACACCATTCCATAAGATGATCGCGAGACCCATTTAAGGATCCGCAGTGCCTACACGTATGAGGTTCATTGATATTAAAATGACGAAAGTATTTGCCGATCGGTGCGTGGTTGGTGATTAGCCTGACCATCCTAGCAGTCAACGTAGTTGATTGCTTTGCAAGTGGGAGCCAAGTGCCGCCATTGACGTAACTCGGTTCGAGTGGAGCACCGTCGAGCTCCTGCAGCATAAAGAAATTATGGCCACGATAATTGGGATCTTGGAATTTCACAACCCAAGCATCCCGAGCAGAGTCGGTCGCCGCCTTGCGGCAGCTATCCAAAGATGTCGCTGGGGATCGCCCAGGGATCGGGGGTAGATCACGAACAAATTCGTGAGCAGATTGGTGGATACCCCACTCGAGGCGGGATAGAACACGAACGAATTCAAGGGAATGGTTGGCAGACTTGCCAAACCAATCTTTGAGAGTGCGGCATACTGCCAAGGAATGACCTTGCCCAGAATGCACAGATGGGTTCACCGACAGCTTCGCAGAAGGGAAGTGGTCAGTGAAGATGACAATGCATTCGCAATTAGGTTGTCTGAGGGCAGCCTGAATTGCAACGCGAATGGCATAAAGTTCCGCATCGGGCGCAGTGACTCTGCCAGCGGCGTACCTGGTCTGATAGATCAAGGCACCTTCGCGATATACCATGGCCGCCGAAGTAGCCTGGTAACGTTTCTGCTCTGGGACTGAAGCGTCGACAGCGCAATAAACGCAGGAAGGATCCTCCTCGCATCGCGCGAGGATGGTATCAAGGAATTGGCACAACTCGTCGGGGGTAGGTCTCTTCTCCTCCGCCTCCTCATCCAGGGACAAAGAAGCTTCGGTTGGAGTGTGCTCCACCTCGGTTATGCCGTCATTAAATGTTACTCGATCTGCAAACAGGTCAAGTAATCGAATACCAGGTTGGTTATCCGAACACGTAGGTTCGAACACCTCAGTTAGTTGGGGCAGCCTCCTCTCGATATCGATTAGAGGGCCTTTGACCTTATTTTTTATTTTTTATTTTTTTAATCCTGCGACGTCCCGAAGGGCGTCGCAATTTATTACCGGTGCGCGATCGCAGTCCGCGGCTAACTACAACACATACATGAAGTAACTAACGAGTTTAACGAGACAAGCAAACCAGAAAAAGGTGCCTCGGGAAGGGAAACCCTTGCCTAGCAAATATGTCGATGGCAGCCGCAAGCGGTGGAGACATCAACAGAACAGAGCGGCACCAGCGACGAAATGTCGAAAGTATCCGTCAAAAGAATTTGGGCCCCAAAACGTCTGACCCTAAGTGGCACCGATGACCTCCCATCTTCCCCCGTAACTCTACGTCGTCGTGTTTAAGGCGATGGTCCTACAGTTGGGTCAGTGACAGGACTACGAGAGCCCCGCCAGATGCGGGTGTGACGAGCACCCGCCCGACGATTTCCATCTAGCCCCTCGCGGAGCCCGGAGACCCAATTTCCACTGCAACCCCGTCCGATCACGGAAGCGAAGTTCCTTGGTCTACAGATTTATGATGCCACAAAGGACCAGCCATCAGGTTATGGCCTTCCATTACTGTTATCCAGCCCCTCCCGGAGGAGTAGCCGGCGAGGCAAAAGCCAAAGGGTTTTTGCGCAGGAAGTCGAGGACATGCACCAACAAGGTTGGTTGCTTGCCCTGGGGCAGGGTACGCTTATACTTGGGACACCAAGCAAAGATGTGCTCGCGAGTTTGACATCGCGCGCCGCAGGAACATGGATAGGCAATGGGGTTACCATTGCCGTCATTTGGCCTAAACTGTTCGAAGTACGAACCAATAGGGGCGTGGCCCAGTATGCACCGAGTCAAGCGTGCGGTGAGACTAAGAGACTCACTCGCAGACAAAAGCCATTTGCCGCCTGAGACGGTAGATGGAAGTATTTGGCCCTTGCCGAGGCCTTTGAGCATCAAAAATTGACGCCCACGATCTTGGGAATGGAGGAAGGAAGACTTCCATGCATCCGAACTGGAATCAGCGGCGTGTTTGCGCCTGCTGTCATAAGAAGTATATGGCTTTGCAGCCGGTACAGGAGGGAGGTCGCGCACAAACAAGTGCACATCAAAATGAACGCCCCACCGAAGACGCGAAGGCGCGTAGACGAAGGAGAGGGTACGAGTAGGGTCCTCTTCGAACCACTGCTTGAGAACAGCACACACCCTCAAGGAGTGACCTTGACCGGAGTGCACGGAAGGATCCACTGCCCGCTTAGCGGCACCAATGGAGTCTGTAAACAATACTATGCGCGTAGCATCAGGCAGCCTCACGGCGTTCTCGATAGCTGCGCGGATAGCGAATAACTCAGCGTCTGAACTGAGTACTCTGCCAGCCACAAACCTGCTCTGATAAACAGTTTTGTGCTCGCGAAATACCAAGCAAGCCGAAGCTGCCTGGTAGCGTGATATAGTGGGCACAGACGCATCCGTGGCCGGATATACACACTTGGGGTCGTTCTGGCACTGAGCCAAGACTTCGTCAAGATGCGTCTTGATGGCTGCATCATTGTCATTAGATTTATTACGCTTAGCGCCCGGGGCAGCCCCCGCGCACCTAACGTAGTTGGCAATTCCATTCCCATCATCTGAGTTGGAACCGTAAGCTTCTCTGAAGGCAGCGACATCAACCCCCATGCCGCCCCCAGTGCGTCCTCCTCGTCCAAACACAGCGCGGATGTCCCGCAAGGGATCATTCAAACGCTGTAGTTCAGCGAGGACCGCGTCCTCATTACCGCCCGCCCCCCCTCGAAGGCGGGCTGCTCAGTGATCCTCATCAAGGGCCCGCAGGTCGGCGACATCAATGCCAGCCCCCCCGCCAGTCCTCGACTGTCCAAACACTGCCCGAATTCCCCTAAGGGGGTCATGCAGGCGCTGGAGTTTGGCCAGAACCGGGTCGGCATGACCCGGAGCAGCCGCTGGAGCATCCACTCGAGGCGGCGAGTCCTCCCTTTCAAGAGGTGAAGCGGCCCGGGGCAGACTCCCAGGTGCAGGTGTGTCCTCACGTGGAGGCGGCACAAACACGTCATAAGTGACGCTATCTGGAAATAAGTCCAGTAAGCGAGATCCAGGCTTTGACAAAGGCGCTGTGGGCGCCAATGTCTCCGACAGTTGGTGAAGGGCCTCATTGGCCTCAACGACTCCGCCACGCACAGCGAAGGACTTCTTTGTGCGACGGTGAGAGAGGGCGTGCTGATGGGGAGCAGCGCCCTTTTGAAACTCAGCCTCCATAAGAGACCGTGTCGGATGAGTGTCCGACAGTGTAGCAATGCGAACACTAGTACTGACTACTCATTATCATAAAATGCGGACCTATCCGCAGACCCGTTATGTTAAAATCCATGGTAATATGAGACACCTATTTCATAAGTCCTGGATAGCATATTCAGTGGTATCATTACTCCACCTATTTCATTTTTGTGTGGATTTCATTTATTCAGACAATTTTCATTACCTAGGGCTATTGGTATGCCTATGGATTTCATTACTTGTGGATCTTATTTAGCTATGGATTTCATTACATGTGGATCTTATTTAACTATGAATCTCATTACTTCTGAATAGTAATGAGATATGGATTTCATTACTTATGGATCTTATTGAGATACAGATCTCATTACACATGAATAGTATTGAAATAGGGATTTCATTACCTATGGATCTTATTGAGATATGGATCTCATTACATATGGATAGTATTGAAATAGGTATTTCATTACCTATGGATCTTATTGAGATACAGATCTCATTACATATGGATCTTATTGAGATACAATCTCATTACACATGGATAGTATTGAAATAGGGATTTCATTACCTATGGATCTTATTGAGATATGAATCTCATTACATATGGATTTCATTACTTATGAATATTATCGAGATATGGATCTCATTATCTATGGATTTCAAAATTACTTGAATTTTCATTACTTGTGGATTTTCATATTCTACCTATTGATGCTAGATAATGGTTATCAGCTATCACATGACCTTATAGATAATCTAAATATATCCACAGTACTAAAAATAGCTAATATCTATTTTAAGTAGTGAATGTTCTAGGGTGGTTGTCCCCTTGTTCTTGGGTAATATAGAACTATCTTATATCAGCAGAAGCGTATTAGTCAGCAGAATTCAATGGTAAAGGTTATATGTCTCTAGCTACACTGGTTTAGAAGATATAAGCAAAATACTCCCCTTTTTAAATAGAAATTAGATCAATTACAGAATTTCTCCACAGCCAGGGCATAAATTCCCATGATCTAAAATGAAACCTGTAGATAAGAGGTGCTTCTAAATGTTCCAATTTAAATTAGTATTATCTGACCATTATTCCTTGTGTAGTTATCTTATCTGTATTTATATTGATTAGCCTCTAGCATCTGCTATTTTTAGAATATTTATGCGTTTAAAATTGAATATTATAGTATACATAGGTTGCTTTTATCTAGCCCAGTATCAAAAGACTGGCACTATCTTTGCACCTAATACATTAGAATCAATTTTCCAGCTATTACATTGATGATGGATATCCAAATATGGGAATATTGGTATGATCAAAGTTGAATAAAAATCTCCCAATTTTTCTGATTCTAATGGTACCAAGATCATTCTTATCGGACCAGTGGAAGGTTGTCTGCTATTCACATCGATAGCCAGATTTAATCTTATCAGTGGCATTGATCCAATTTACCCCCTCAAATGTCTGCACTTATTTCTCTACCAAATCTGAATAGAATATTACAATCTTTTAATTATTTATATCTATCTAGTTAGGACATAATGCCCATACTGCTAGTTCGCAAATATATAGTAAATTGCATTAGCTATTCAGTTATTGACATATGCTGACCAGGAGCACTATATCTATCTATAGATCTAATATGTATTTGACTGTCCAAGTACTTAGGCCATCAAGTATAGATGAATTAGAGTCCAGAACAAAAGATTCCAGAGTATTCTAATATTTGTGTCATGCAGAGTAAAGAAAGTGGTCAAGTATGCATATAGCAACTATAAACAAGTGCTCAAATAGGTCAAGTCAAGTTAGCTATATTGGAGATATGGTAAAATCCTAAAACCTTATGTCCCAGATTTCAAATAACTTGTAATATATGCCTACATTGAAAGCACAGCAGCAAAATACTGAGTAGATCACTAGATCCAACTAGCCAATATGGCAAAAAATGCGAAATTTGTATATACCAGAGAGAGCATTTAGTAGAATTATGAAAGGCCCATACAGGAAGTGTCTCTTATATTAGTAGATATTGTTTACAAAAAGAATTGTGTCCATTCATAAAGAATTGGCTGAGATATTAATGCCAAGATTTGGAGGGGTAGGAGGAGCAACAGCCACTGATAAGATTAAATCTGGCTATCAATGTGAATAGCAGACAACCTTCCACTGGTCCGATAGAAATGATCTTGGTACCATTAGAATCAGAAAAATTGGGAGATTTTTATTCAACTTTGATCATACCAATATTCCCATATTTGGATATCCATCATCAATGTAATAGCTGGAAAATTGATTCTAATGTATTAGGTGCAAAGATAGTGCCAGTCTTTTGATACTGGGCTAGATAAAAGCAACCTATGTATACTATAATATTCAATTTTAAACGCATAAATATTCTAAAAATAGCAGATGCTAGAGGCTAATCAATATAAATACAGATAAGATAACTACACAAGGAATAATGGTCAGATAATACTAATTTAAATTGGAACATTTAGAAGCACCTCTTATCTACAGGTTTCATTTTAGATCATGGGAATTTATGCCCTGGCTGTGGAGAAATTCTGTAATTGATCTAATTTCTATTTAAAAAGGGGAGTATTTTGCTTATATCTTCTAAACCAGTGTAGCTAGAGACATATAACCTTTACCATTGAATTCTGCTGACTAATACGCTTCTGCTGATATAAGATAGTTCTATATTACCCAAGAACAAGGGGGACAACCACCCTAGAACATTCACTACTTAAAATAGATATTAGCTATTTTTAGTACTGTGGATATATTTAGATTATCTATAAGGTCATGTGATAGCTGATAACCATTATCTAGCATCAATAGGTAGAATATGAAAATCCACAAGTAATGAAAATTCAAGTAATTTTGAAATCCATAGATAATGAGATCCATATCTCGATAATATTCATAAGTAATGAAATCCATATGTAATGAGATTCATATCTCAATAAGATCCATAGGTAATGAAATCCCTATTTCAATACTATCCATGTGTAATGAGATTTGTATCTCAATAAGATCCATAGTAATGAATCCTATTTCAATACTATTCATGTGTAATGAGATCTGTATCTCAATAAGATCCATAAGTAATGAATCCATATCTCATTATTATTCATGTGTAATGAAATCCATATCTCATTACTATTCAGAAGTAATGAGATTCATAGTTAAATAAGATCCACATGTAATGAAATCCATAGCTAAATAAGATCCACAAGTAATGAAATCCATAGGCATACCAATAGCCCTAGGTAATGAAAATTGTCTGAATAAATGAAATCCACACAAAAATGAAATAGGTGGAGTAATGATACCACTGAATATGCTATCCAGGACTTATGAAATAGGTGTCTCATATTACCATGGATTTTAACATAACGGGTCTGCGGATAGGTCCGCATTTTATGATAATAAGTAGTCAGTACCACTCATGCGAAGGTTTGACCTGTCGGCCATCTTTTGCAAATGGAGATGAATAGGGATCAAGCCAGCGATGGCCTGCACTCCCATTGTTGGCGACGTCCTGAAGGCGCCAGTGATCCAACAAGCCGCTTTACGCTGCATCGATGTAAGGCTTTTAAGGATCCCTTTAATGCGGGCTTCTGTAAAATACCATAGACGAAAGCCATATGTGGCAATAGGCACCACACACGACCGATAAAGAAGGCGCTTCTGCTTAGCAGAAGCCCCCTGGATGAATTACCTAGCATCCTCATCGCCATGACGGTGGTGAGTGCTTTGGTGGAGTAATATCGAACGTGCTCATGGAATGTGAGCTGACGATCAAAATAAAACCCAAGGTACCGCCAAATGGTCTTGGGTGTTAAACGGGAGTCTCCCGTGAATGGTGCATACCCCAGATCGAGTGAGGGGTTGTACTTGTCTCGCGCGCGCGAGAAATGGAACAACTCCGTCTTGTTGTGTTCCAAGACGAGGCCGAATGAAGTGAAAAGCTTAAACAATATCTCATACGCTCTTTAAGCGTAGAATTATTGTCGTCTAGCGATTTGGACTGTGCGATCACAGTTCCATCATCCACATAAGAAAGAAGGGTGGTGTCAATATTGACAGCCCTCATCTCGTATAGCTTCATAATTGGAGCAATGTATAGAGCGGAGAGTACAGGCGAGAGCGCGGAGCCCTGCCCTACCCCACATCAGCCTGCCGGGGATCCGACATGAAAGAGTTCCACTTATAAGAAGTGATCTCCCAACAAGGTAGGACGCAAAGAATTTCACCACCGGGGCAGGAAATCCTTGCTTTTTAAGAACTGCGAGCAAAAAGTCGTGGTTCAAAGATGGAAAGAACTGAGCGATATCAAAAGCGATAACACTCGTCTTGAGGTTCCTCGCCCACCCCGCACGCACAAGGTGGGTAAGGTACAACCCAGCATCTTCGGTCGAGCGCTGTCGAACACCGCCAAACTGGTTTGGATGGACAATATCCAGCTCGATCATTTCAAACTGGATGCGATTCGAGAGCATTTTCTCGAAGAGTTTACCCAACATGTTCAGGAGTACAATGGGCCTGAACGACTTAGGAGTAGCATATGAAGGTTTGCCTGGTTTTGGGATAACCGAGACAGATTCCTTGAAGTGTGTGGGCCAATGACCGAACCAAATACAGCCATTCGCCAACACGGTAAGATTTCGAGACACTGGGTCCTCTACTATCTTTTTAAGGTGGGCCACGTAACGTGGTCCGGACCTGGAGATGAGCCACTCGCACAGGCGGCCAGGCCTCCTTAAGTTCGAGCTCTGAAAATGGGACCCAATCCCTCTCGGGCATGTCGGGCAGGTCATCCAGGACTGAATGGTCGCACTCTCGACCAGAGGCCGAGTTGTATGTACCATGAAGGGCATCCATAGGTCTGCCATGTCGTTACAAGGCTTATCCTTATACTGGATAGCCTCGCAAGGGGGGTTTTTACGCTGCTGGACCCAATTCATGAGGTCCCATGGGCGCTTATTGGTAGTAGCAACTTCCTCGATGCGAGCATCAAAGAATTCGCGCTTGGCCGCCCTGACGGTGCGGCGAAACCAGGCCCAGTCCTCCTTAGAACGGGAGGACTGGTACCGTCGAAATGCATAAGCACACTGGCCATTCCACCATGGCTTCGAGTGTGATGTGATGCGCGCCTCCGTAGCGTGGTCATCCCACGCAGCAGAGAACGTGTCACAGATGCCTTCGGCAATCCGATCCACGTCTGCGGCCGAGTTTATCGCATCCAAGGGCCATTCCTTGAAGGTGCGAATAATTTGAGACAAGAAGTCGGCCTCGGCCGGGCTTCCTGGCTTGATAAAGAACCTCGATTCTTCCGGTAACTGGAAGCCGAGTTCGATGACGGTGGAGATCGGAATGTGATCTGATGTCCCCTGCATGTCCGTGACCCGCCGCGGTGGTAAGCGCAGCGCATCTTGAGATTTAATAAACACCAGATCTATCACCGATGGTTCAAGTTCTGAGTTGTGAGATATGAATGTGGGACCTGGATTAGCAAATGGAGCTAGATCCAGACCCAATCGGGCTGCCGTATTCAGCAGTTGGATTGCTTGCGATCTGTGATGTGAAATCCTAGGATCCCACATCAACGAATGACAGTTGAAATCTCCCCCCATATAGACAAAGGGGGGGAGGAGACGTCGCGATCGGCAATAAACCGTAGCGCAGTGTTCTGATCGTCATTATAGACGTTCATCAAGAGCATTGTCTTGGGCCCATAGGTGAGCGACAGACAAAGATGTCACGATGGTCAAGGATATCTCGACGCATCGACGGACGAAGCGGGGCAAGCCTATTGGAAATATAGGCCAGTACGCGTGGGTGGCTATCCCCTACCGAGGGGCGCACCATGGTGGTCCAAGCGGGATGCTTTGGGGCACCAACTACAACATCACCAGCGACCGAGGTGGTCGACGGCGCCATTCTTATAACCTGCCTAGGCGGTTCTTGGATAAACAGAACATCGTAAACATCTTTACAATTTTCTAATAGTACATCAACGTATGCGTAATTTTTCGCAACGTTAAAAGAAAAACACTAATCCGTCCCTTGTCCAGCATTAAGCTACGGGTGAGGAGTTAGATGGAACGCGGTTGCGAGCAGAAACTGCACGTACTTCAGCGTATTTTGCCTCGATCCACGTGTGATCGAAACGATGCTTCCAGAAGGGACACTTCCGGTCAGTAGCGCTGTGCGGACCCTTGCAGTTGGGGCACCGATGAGCATGAGGGCATGGCGCACCCTCCTTGGTGGGGGCGAGCGGTGGAGTGGCCTTGGATTACCTCGGCATAACCACACTGATTGCGATGGAGATCGCTCTCGTGCGGGCCGCTGCATCGAGGGCAGCGGATTGCGCGCGCTTTGCACGATGTAGAGTGGCCCCACCTGTAGCACCTAGTGCACAAGGCCGAGCCAGGGGGCCTTTGACCTTATGGGAAACGTCGTAGATGCCTTCGAGTCCCATAGCATGCCTTAGGGCAGTTTTGACGTAGTCACTACGCCCGAGGAGGGAGCGTAGAAGATGAGTGTCAGAAAGCGTGGCCACGCGAAGATTCGCGCGTTCTGCAGCTTCTTGAGATGGAGATGAATGGGGATGAGGCCAGCGAGGGCTTCACACCACCGGTGGGACTGGTGCGAAAAGCGCCAGTAATCCAGAGAGCAGCTCGACGCTGCATTTTGGTGAGATTGGAGATGACGCCCTTGTTTTTGGCGCCTTCATAATACCATAGACGGAAACCGTACGTGGCTATGGGTAAGACACACGCACGGTAGAGGAGCGCTTCTGCATAGGTAGCAGACCGCGGGTAGAGTTACCGAGCATTCCATAGCTTTAACACTAGTGAGAGACTTGTAGAATAGTATCGAACATGCTCATTGAAGAGCAGTTTACGATCAAAATAAAACCCCAGGTACCGCCAGTAC
This sequence comes from Pholiota adiposa, assembly GCA_009935795.1. Lineage (NCBI taxonomy): Eukaryota > Fungi > Basidiomycota > Agaricomycetes > Agaricales > Strophariaceae > Pholiota > Pholiota adiposa. The sequence continues at coordinate 72,840 of QEYC01000120.1, forward strand.
AACTTGGGTTGTAAGTTTACGATCCTTAGTATATGGCGCATAACCAAGGTCAATCGCCGGGAGAAACTCGTCATTGGCACGAGAAAAGTGGAAGAGCTCGGTCTTTTCGTGCTCTAGCATTAGCCCACAGCTGTGAAGAGAAGGAGGAGGATGGCATAGGCCTTCCGCAACCTGGGAAGATTGTCAATGAGAGACTTTGACTGACATATCGCAGTACCATCATCACATAAGAGATAACCGTACACACGAGATCGCGCGCACGGAGTTCAAACCAGTTTGAACACTGGAGCTATATAGAGGGCAGAAAGGACTGGAGAGAGTGCAGAACCCTGCCCCACTCCTACATCTGCCTGGAAAGGATCTGAGACAAACGAATTCCAGAGTACTGGGTAAAACGTTCAAACTGGTAGGACGCCAAAGAACCTCACCAACATGGGTGAGAAGCTTGTTTACGAACTGCCAATGGAATTGTGGTTCAAGGATGAAAGAACTGTGCGATGTCGAATGCAATCACACTAGTCTTGAGCCCCTAGCCCAACCTGCACGAACGAGGTGGGTAAGGAATATACCAGCGTCTTCTTTTTTTTTTTTTTTTTTTTTTTTTGAATCTGCGGCGTCCCCGAAGGGCGTCGCAATTTATTACGCGGTGCGCGATCGCAGTCCGCGGCTAACTACCCGATACATGAGTAACTAACAATTTTAACGAGACCAGCAAACCAAAAGAAGGTGCCTCGGGAAGGGAAACCCTTGCCTAGCAAATAGGTTGATGGCAGCCGCAAGCGGTGGAGAACATCACAGAACACAGCGGCACCAGCGACGAAATGTCGCAAGTAGCCGTCAAAAGAATTTGGGCCCCCCAACGTCTGACCCTAAGTGGCACCGATGACCTCCCATCTTCTCCTGCAATTTCAACGTCGTCATCCACAGGCGATGGTCCTACAGTTGGGTCAGTGCGCAGGACTGCGAGAGTCCCCCAGATGCGGGTGTGACGAGCACCCGCCCGACGATTCCCATCTAGCCCCTCGCGGAGCCCGGAGACCCAATTTCCACTGCAACCCGTCCGATCACGGAACCGAAGTTCCTTGGTCTACAGATTTACGATGCCCACGAAGGACCATCAGGATATGGCCGTCCACTGCAGTTATCCAGCCCCTCCCGGAGGAGTAGCCGGCGAGGCAAAAGCCAAAGGGTTTTTGCGCAGGAAATCAAGGACGTGCACCAACAAAGTTGGTTGCTTGCCCTGGGGCAGGGTACGCTTGTACTTGGGACACCAAGCAAAGATGTGCTCGCGAGTTTGACGTCGCGCGCCTATACCAGCGTCTTCGGTAGAGCGCTGTCGCACTCCACCCATCTGGTTAGGATGGACAAGGTCGTGTTTGATCATATCAAACTGCAGCCTATTGGATAGCATCTTTTCAAAGAGTTTGCCGATAGTGTTCAGAAGGACAATGGGACGATAGGCCTTCGGAACGGTATAGGAGGGCTTGTTCGGTTTAGGTATGATGACCGACAGCGACTCCTTGAAGTGTCGAGGCCAATGCCCTACAGTAATGCAGGCATTGGCTAGGACGAGAAAGAGCTTGAGCACTGCAGGGGTGTCGATAACTCTTTTCAGGTAGTACCACTTCACGTGGTCGGGACCTGGAGATGAGCGGTTGGAACAGGCGCTGAGGGCGTCTGTCAATTCAAGCGCGGAAAATGGCACCCATGCCCGGGCCGGGAGGCTAGGCAATGGGTCTAGAACAGTGACATCACACGCTCGGTCAGATGCCGAGTTGTATGTGCCGTGCAAGGCGGACCAAAGGTCTGCCATGTCGTTGCAAGGTTTACCCTGGTATTGGATCGCCTCGCAAGGTGGGTTCTTCCGCGCCTTAATCCAGTCCATAAGGTCCCAGGGGCGCTGATTAGTCTCTGCGATTTCCTCAATTCTTGAATCGAAGAACGCGCACTTTGCGAGCCTAGTGGCTGCACGAAATGCCTTCCAGTCCTCCCGCGAACGAGAATTCTGATAACGGCGAAAAGTTTTCTGACACTCGTCATCCCACCACGGGTGCGACCGTCTAACAATCTGCTTGGACGATGAAAACATGTCCCAACAGGCCTTGAATACCGCGGCGACGGCTTGTGCCATGGCCTCGACCTCCTCGGCAGTAGTAGGATCCTCGCGGGCGCAGCTCGCGAGGCCAGATCTAAGAGCTTTGATGTAATCTCGCTCCGCATCTGTGTTCGGCTTGATAGATCGGAATTCACCGATCTCAACAGGATCCGAGAGTTTTATAGCAACCGAGATCGGAATGTGATCTGAGCTGCCCTGTAGATTGATCTCCCAATGTGGCAGGTACGCGATAACATCGGAAGGACGGATAAAGACGAGATCGATCACTGATGGGTGAAGCGCCTCGTTGTGGGAATAAAATGTTGGGCCGGGGTTATCCGGCTCTGCCAGATCCAGACCCAGATCGCCTGCTGCCTCGAGCAGAGAGATAGGCACCGTATGATGCGTAGTTACCCGTGGGTCCCACACATACGAATGACAGTTGAAATCCCCTCCCATGTAATGGAACATGGGGAGTGAGTTAGAGCGCTGGGCAAGGTACCAGATTGCCGTATGTTGCGCGTCAGAATAGACGTTCATGAGATTAAGCACTTGTCCATGAACAAAGAGCGAAAGGACAAGAATATCGGGATGATCAATAATGTCTCGTCGAAGGGATGGACGCAGACGCGTAAGCCTATTATGACAATAAGCGAGTACGTGTACTGTGGTATCTGGTTTGGGAGGTAGCGCAATTGTCAGCCACTCAGGGTGCTTAGGCGCTCCAATAACGTCGTCTCCCTCTTTGTTAGAGGAGGAGACTGTCTTACGAATGACACCCCATGGGGGCTCTTGGAGAAATAGAACATCGAATCGATTTCGACAGGTTTCTAGTAATACATCAACGAGCAAACGATTCTTAGCTACGTTGAACGAACAAATCCTAATTTCCTCCACGGTGTCTTGACGCATCAAGCTACGGGGGGTTTATTAGGGTGGGGGCGGGGCGATGAACGACGAACTCTCACCTCGGCATACTTGGCCTTGATCCAGTCACGGTCAAAGCGGTGGGACCAGAATTTGCACTTCCGATCCATAGCAGCGTGCTCGTCACCGCAGTTGGGGCAACGAGACTTGTGCGGGCAGGGCTCGCCCTCCTTGGTGGGAGGAACGGGCGGAGACTTCTTCAAATCCCCGGTTTTGCAGGGGTGACATTGTTCGCGGTGCTCCTCCTTGCGGTGAGGGCCCGAACAGTGGGGGCAGCGAGGCTGGGCAGCCTTGCACGAGTTGGATGCATGGCCCCACCTCCAGCAGCGAGTGCAGAGAGCGGTGCCTGGGTTAGCAGCAGCGGCGCGAATTGGACAGTTACGCGACGAGAAGTAAAGCGTCTTCCCAATGAGAGTACGCGCGCAGGCCCCTGATTGGGAGTCCCAGATATTAAAGTACACGGTAGCCGTGGTACTTGCTCCAGAATTGCGAACGACGCGGGCGGGGCCAGCGGGGTTGATATTCACCCAGAATGGACTCTGAGTGAGGGCGGTCATGACCTGCTCCCCGGTGACACGATCTGAGCCACCAGGATGATAGTAGGGGACATCGAGTACCTTGAGGTACGACGTCGACTGGGGAAGGCCCACCCACACGCGGGTATTGGGTCGAAGCTGGGCGCAGCAAACACCACGGATGAGATCGATCTCCTCCACGGTGGCGACGCTGGTGGTACCAAGAGAGTAGCCATCGTAGGCTCTCCCAACAGATTGGACGCGAACAGAGAAGTTCGCTTTCTTGAGTGCGATGTTGACATCGCGATAGATTTTGGAAAGGTCCCAAGATTGAATCTTTTCGACCGATCCGAAAGAGACGAGGACCTATCGGCGAGACGGGCCTGCAGATGTGAAGCCAGGTTCCTTGCGCTTGGGGCGCCTGGAGTCCTTGCCTTCGGCTTGCTTCTGGATCTCAACGATCTGGTGAGCGGGGAGTTTGGGCAACGCCTTTGCGAGTGCGACGGTGTTGGCGGGGTTGAGGCCAGAAATTGCTTTGGCCTGCTTCACAACCTTGGCATAAGTTCTGCCTGGTTTCGTAGCTGTAGGTATGGGAGGCGGAGGCCCCCCTCGCTGATACTCCACCTGCGGCCGCTTGGGCTGAGGGCGGGGTTGAGCAGTTGTTGTAGTTTTGGCCTTCTTGCGAGGAGGGCCGTGACTAGACGTTGCCTCCCGCATCTCCGCATCTTGCGACACAGGGACAGGGGGGATGGCAGGCGCTCGAGGCGTCTGCGCCGCAGGGGGTGGAGTAAACACCGGGGCCTGGGGTGGAGGTATAGAGGAGGCAGGCATGCGAGCCTGCGCACCCTCAAGGATATTCATCATTGGCGAACGTTCAATAGACAGCCGAAGCTGCTTAAAGTCCTCCGCAAACTGAAGAGAGTAGGTCCCTATCATCTCAGGGGCCATATATGTAGCTGGATCCTCGATCCAACTATGAACTTCGCGGAAAGCGGAGGTGGCCACAACGATGTCGATCCCCGGGTTCAACCGGCCTAAGTGGAGTTCGACGGTGCCTTCCGATACGTCCATGTTTTTTTTTTTTTTTTTTTTTTAACTCAACAATTTATTACGCGGTGCGTGATGGCAGTCCGCGTGATACTAACTACTTTACAAAGCAGCATTCTCAATTTAACGTCCAAACGGAAGGGACGAATACATAACGCGCATTAAACAAAAACGTTCCACCGCGCAGCTCGCCGTTAACGATGAAACTGATGCAAGGGCCCGAAACAATAGCGGAGCCCGGAATGCGTGTGGGGCAACCCCACGTTGGCACCGATGACCTCCCATCTTCTCCCGTAACTCTACGTCGTCGTGTTTAAGGCGATGGTCCTACAGTTGGGTCAGTGACAGGACTACGAGAGTCCCGCCAGATGCGGGTGTGACGAGCACCCGCCCGACGATTCCCATCTAGCCCCTCGCGGAGCCCGGAGACCCAATTTCCACTGCAACCCCATCCGATCACAGAACCGAAGTCCCTTGGTCTACGGATTTACGATGCCGCGGTGAGGTCACCCCCCAATACGTCCATGTACCCTGAGCCAGTGACTGAGGGTGCAGGGGTGGGGCGCTGGGTTCGATCTTCTTCGTCCATCGCAGAGACAGAGCGGAGGCTGCGCTCGTCTGAAGTGCGGGCACGCGAGGTACTCCTCTCTCAGATGCCAGGGGTTTCTGTGGCGTAACGTTCGCGAGCGACATCACTACGGGTGTCGGAGGCCCTAGACTGGGACCTTCCTGGATAGTTGGTGGCCCCAGTACCGCCAGAGGCAGCGGGGGCAGAAGCGAGTGGTACCTACCATTCAATATGATAATGAGACGGCAACACTCAGCACACTCGCTGTGATAGTTGCCGTCGTTTTTATGAAATGAAATCCTAGCGGCAACACTGAGTCCATTGAAATTGAACTAATATATGTCGATTTCATTAATTGCCAGTACAATCTCATTACCTTCAGTACACTGTCATTTTATTCAGTAGGCTATCATAATGTGCCGTACACAATTTCAATAGTTCCCATGTGCGCTTTCATTAAGTGCCGTGCATGCTTTCATTAATTGCCATGCGCGCTTTCATTAAGCGCCGTGCGCCGCTTTCATTAATTGCCATGTAACATCTTAAGCACCATGCACGCTTTCATTAGTTCCCATGTGCGCTTCATTAAGCACCGTGCACGCTTTCATTAATTGCCATGTACAATATCATTAAGCGCCGTGCGCGCTTTCATTAGTTTCCCACGTGCGCTTTCATTAAGCACCGTGCACACTTTCATTAATTGCCATGTACAATATCATTAAGCGCCGTGCGCGCTTTCATTAGTTCCCATGTGCGCTTTCATTAATTGCCGTGCCGCCTTTCATTAATTGCCCATGTGCGCTTTATTAATTTCCTGTACAATATCATTAATTGCCATGCACGCTTTCATTGAGCGCCATGCACAATTTCATTAGTTCCATGTGCGCTTTCATTAACAGCCGTGCACGCTATCATTAATGCCATGTACAATATCATTAAGCACTGTGCGCGCTTTCATTAGTTCCCATGTGCGCTTTCATAAGCATGCACGCTTTCATTAATTGCCATGTGCGCTTCATTAAGCGCCATGCGCCTTTGCATTAGTTCCCATGTGCGCTTTCATTAAGCGCCTGCACGCTTTCATTAATGCCATGTGCGCTTTCATTAAGTGCCAGCGCGCTTTCATTAATTGCCATGATGATATCATTAAGCGCCGTGCACAATATCATTAATTGCCATGGACGATATCATTAGTTGCCATGCGCGATATCATTAAGCGCCGTGCACAATTTCATTAGTTCCCATGTGCAATATCATTAGATGCCATGTATGATATCATTTCTGTCCCAGGTATATCACATGAGCTTATACCACATGACCTGGGGTGGGAACTGCTAAAAATAGCGAATATCTATTATTGTGTGGGTGCATATGGTGGCTGTCCTGCATCCCTTCTGTAAATATAGTACTATTATATATCAACAGAAGCGTACTTGTAAGCAGAGTCCGCCTGTAAAGGTTTCATGATTCTAGCTTCACTGGTTGTAGAGATAACAGCAAAATACTGTATTCTTTAAATAGAACAAGCATAAATCATGAATTTCTCAGCACCCAGGCCATATTTTCTCACGATCTAAAATGATACCTGTACTTCCAATACATATCTATAAGAACAAATTGGAATTATGCTTATCGGATAATAGTTGCCTATGAAATACCCTTATCAAAATCTAAATTGATTAGGCTCTAGCACCTGCTATATTGTGAATATTGAAATGATCAAAATGGGCCCTTTTAGAAGTCATATACTACTTTTAGATCCCACAGTATCTAACTGATTGAACTAATTTTTCATATACCACATTATAGGAAATATCAAAATATCTACGCTGCTGTACCAATTGACCTACTTGATATTTTTGGTTAATCTCAATGTAGGTATGACTCATTAGTTATTAGAATCCAAAACTTAAGTTTGCAGGTACCCACCTTACTCCAATATAGCTAACTCAGAATCACCTATCTGCGCACTTGGTCAATGTACCTATATGCATACTTACCCACTTACTCTGTTATGTGAGATAGGTGCATGAACAAAATGGTTGGGCAGTGAAATATCAATAAAGTAAAACTCAAACTATAATATCCTCAACATTTCTAATGTTGGCACCTTACAGAATTGAGCAAAGTGGGTAAGTATGTATATAGGTACTTTGAACAGGTGCACAAATAGGTGATTCTGAGTTAGCTATATTGGAGTAAGGTGGGTACCCTGCAAACTTAAGTTTTGGATTCTAAATAACTAATGAGTCATACCTACATTGAGATTAACCAAAAATATCAAGTAGGTCAATTGGTACAGCAGCGTAGATATTTTGATATTTCCTATAATGTGGTATATGAAAAATTAGTTCAATCAGTTAGATACTGTGGATCTAAAAGTAGTATATGACTTCTAAAAGGGCCCATTTTGATCATTTCAATATTCACAATATAGCAGGTGCTAGAGCCTAATCAATTTAGATTTTGATAAGGGTATTTCATAGGCAACTATTATCCGATAAGCATAATTCCAATTTGTTCTTATAGATATGTATTGGAAGTACAGGTATCATTTTAGATCGTGAGAAAATATGGCCTGGGTGCTGAGAGATTCATGATTTATGCTTGTTCTATTTAAAGAATACAGTATTTTGCTGTTATCTCTACAACCAGTGAAGCTAGAATCACGAAACCTTTGCAGGCAGACTCTGCTTACAAATACGCTTCTTTTGATATATAATAGTCCTATATTTACAGAAGGGATGCAGGACAGCCACCCATATGCACCCCGCACCAATAATAGATATTCGCTATTTTTAGCAGTTCGCACCCCAGGTCATGTGGTATAAGCTCATGTGATATACCTGGGACAGAAATGATATCATACATGGCATCTAATGATATTGCACATGGGAACTAATGAAATTGTGCACGGCGCTTAATGATATCGCGCATGGCAACTAATGATATCGTCCATGGCAATTAATGATATTGTGCACGGCGCTTAATGATATCATCCATGGCAATTAATGAAAGCGCGCATGTCACTTAATGAAAGCGCACATGGCAATTAATGAAAGCGTGCACGGCGCTTAATGAAAGCGCACATGGGAACTAATGAAAGCGCGCATGGCGCTTAATGAAAGCGCACATGTCAATTAATGAAAGCGTGCACGGCACTTAATGAAAGCGCACATGGGAACTAATGAAAGCGCGCACAGTGCTTAATGATATTGTACATGGCAATTAATGAAAGCGTGCACGGCAATTAATGAAATTGTGCACAGCGCTTAATGATATCATCCATGGCAATTAATGAAAGCGCGCATGGCGCTTAATGAAAGCGTGCACGGCAATTAATGAAAGCGCACATGGGAATTAATGATATTGTACATGGCAATTAATGAAATCACATATGGGAACTAATGAAAGCGCACATGGGAAATAATGAAAGCGCGCACGGTGCTTAATGAAAGTGCACATGGGAACTAATGAAAGCGTGCACAGCGCTTAATGAAAGCGCATTTGGCAATGAATGATACTGTACATGGCAATTAATGAAAGCGCGCACGGCACTTAATGAAAGCGCACATGGCAATTAATGAAATTGCATGTGAATCAATTGAAATTGCACATGGGAACTTCACGCATTCTGGGCTCCGCTATTGTTTCGGGCCCTTGCATCAGTTTCATCGTTAACGGCGAGCTGCGCGGTGGAACGTTTTTGTTTAATGCGCGTTATGTATTCGTCCCTTCCGTTTGGACGTTAAATTGAGAATGCTGCTTTGTAAAGTAGTTAGTACCACGCGGACTGCCATCACGCACCGCGTAATAAATTGCTGAGTTAAAAAAAAAAAAAAAGCACATGGGAACTATTGAAATTGTGCACGGCACATTATGATAGCCTACTGAATGAAATGACAGTGTACTGAAGGTAATGAGATTGTACTGGCAATTAATGAAATTGATGTATATTAGTTTGATTTCAATGGACTCAGTGTTGCCGCCTGAATTTCATTTCATAAAAATGACGGCAACTATCACAGCAGGTGTGCTGAGTGTTGCCGTCTCGTTATCATATTGAGTGGTAGGTACTAGTGCAGAAGCGATGCTCGCAGGTGGGGGTGGGCGGGGAGTTCCGGCCCCAGCGGAAGATCCGCCAGAGCGAGAAGTCCCCTGACTTGGTTGGAGGGGTTTCGGACCCATAGCTAGGCCCTGTTGTAATCCGATCGGTGATCGGCGCTATCAATCGTGCTGTGGAGGACATTCAAGACGACGAGCAAAGTGGTCACGTGCTGCGATGGTAGCGGTTGCTAGACAAGAAGCGGTGTGCCAAACAGGGGATCAGAACAGACATGTCAGAGGTGCGGGACGCTATGGATGCACACCCCCTCTCTGGATATTTCGCGTTGACGGGCCCTCTTCGCCCCGTCCGTGTGTCGAAGAATAGCTCCACCATGACTATTTACTTCAATATTTGGGACTCTCAGATGGGTACCCGCGCCAAAATGCTTAACAACAAGCCATTTCTCATCCATGGTCGCAGCTGTATGATACAGACTGCTGCTGCAAACCCCGGCTCGGCCTTGTGCACTAGGTGCTACAGGTGGGGCCACGCCTCCACGTCGTGCAAAGCGCGCGCAATCCGCTGCCCTCGATGCAGCGGCCCGCACGAGAGCGATCTCCATCGCGTTCAGTGTGGTTTATGCCGAGGTAATCCCAAGGCCACTCCACTGCTCGCCCCCACCAAGGAGGGTGTGCCGTGTCCCCATGCTCATTGGTGCCCCAACTGCAAGGGCCCGCACAGCGCTACTGACCGGAAGTGTCCCTTCTGGAAGCATCGTTTCGATCGCACGTGGATCGAGGCAAAATACGCTGAAGTACGTGCAATCTCTGCTCGCAACCGCGTTCCATCTAACTCCTCACCCGTAGCTTAATGCTGGACAAGGGACGGATTAGTGTTTTTTCTTTTAATGTTGCGAAGAATTACGCATATGTTGATGTATTATTAGAAAATTGTAAAGATGTTTACGATGTTCTGTTTATCCAAGAACCGCCTAGGCAGGTTATAAGAATGGCGCCGTCGACCACTTCGGTCACTGGTGATGTTGTAGTTGGTGCCCCAAAGCATCCCGCTTGGACCACCATGGTGCGCCCCTCGGTAGGGGATAGCCACCCACGCGTACTGGCCTATATTTCCAATAGGCTCGCCCCGCTTCGTCCGTCGATGCGTCGAGATATCCTTGACCATCGTGACATCTTTGTTCTGTCGCTCACCTATGGGCCCAAGACAATGCTCTTGATGAATGTCTATAATGACGATCAGAACACTGCGCTACGGTTTATTGCCGATCGTGATGTCTCCCTCCCCCCCTTTGTCTATATGGGGGGAGATTTCAACTGTCATTCATTGATGTGGGATCCTAGGATTTCACATCACAGATCGCAAGCAATCCAACTGCTGAATACGGCAGCCTGATTGGGTCTGGATCTAGCTCCATTTGCTAATCCAGGTCCCACATTTATATCTCACAACTCAGAACTTGATCCATCGGTGATAGATCTGGTGTTTATTAAATCTCAAGATGCGCTGCGCTTACCTTTTTTTTTTTTTTTTTTTTAACTCAACAATTTATTTCGCGGTGCGTGATGGCAGTCCGCGTGGTACTAACTACTACAAAGCAGCCTTCTCAATTTAACGTCCAAACGGAAGGGACGAATACATAACGCGCATTAAACAGAAACGTTCCACCGCGCAGCTCGCCGTTAACGATGAAACTGATACAAGGGCCCGAAACGATGACGGAACCCGGAATGCGTGTGGGGCAACCCCACGTTGGCACCGATGACCTCCCATCTTCTCCCTTGACTCTACGTCGTCGTATCTTAGGCGATGGTCCTACAGCTTAGCCAGTGACGGGACTACGAGAGTCCCGCCAGATGCGGAGTGACGAACACCCGCCCAGAGCAGCTCGCGCCGCCCCGGAGACACAGTTTCTACTGCAACCCCGTCCGATCACGGAACCGAAGTTCCTTGGTCTACGGATTTACGATGCCGCGGTGAGGTCACCCCCACGCGATTATCCAACCCCTTCCCGAACAACGGGGGCGGCCTGCGCGAAGAACAACGGGTTCTCCTTCAGGAAACTCATCAAATGCGCCGCGAAGCGAATGAAGTGCGGTGGATGGCGCTCCCTATGTGGACACCATTCCATAAGATGATCGCGAGTCCCATTGAGGGAGCCGCAGTGCCTACACGTATGAGGTTCATTGATATTGAATCGACGAAAGTATTCGCCAATTGGTGCGTGGTTGGTGATTAGCCTAACCATCCTAGCAGTCAGCGTAGTTGATTGCTTTGCAAGTGGGAGCCAAGTTCCGCCATTGACGTAACTCGGTTCGAGTGGAGCACCGTCGAGCTCCTGCAGCGTAAAGAAGTTATGGCCGCGATAATTGGGATCTTGGAATTTCACAACCCAAGCATCCCGAGCAGAGTCGGTCGCCGCCTTACGGCAGCTATCCAGAGATGTCGCTGGGGATCGCCCAGGGATCGGGGGTAGATCGCGAACAAATTCGTGAGCAGATTGGTGAATATCCCACTCAAGGCGGGATAAGACACGAACGAATTCAAGGGAATGGGTGACAGCCTTGCCAAACCATTCTTTGAGAGCACGGCATACTGCCAAGGAATGACCTTGCCCAGAGTGCACGGATGGGTTCACCGACAACTTCGCAGAGGGGAAGTGATCAGTGAAGATGACAATGCATTCGCAATTAGGCTGTCTAAGGGCAGCCTGAATTGCGACGTGAATGGCATAAAGTTCCGCATCGGGCGCGGTGACTCTGCCAGCGGCGTACCTGGTCTGATAGACCAAGGCACCTTCGCGATATACCATGGCCGCCGAAGTAGCCTGGTAGCGTTTCTGCTCTGGGACTGAAGCGTCGACAGCGCAGTAAACGCAGGAAGGATCCTCCTCGCATCCAGCGAGGATGGTATCAAGAAATTGGCGCAACTCGTCGGGGGTAGGTCTCTTCCCCTCCGCCTCCTCATCCGGGGACAAAGAAGCTTCAGTTGGAGTGTGCTCCACCTCGGTTATGCCGTCGTTGAATGTTACTCGATCTGCAAACAGGTCGAGTAAGCGAATACCAGGTTGGTTATCCGAGCACGTAGGTTCGAATACCTCAGTTAATTGGGGCAGCCTCATCTCGATATCGATCAGAGGGCCTTTGACTTTATGGGAGACATCGTAAATACCTTCGAGTCCCATAGCATGCCTCACGGCAGTTTTGACATAATCGCTGCGTCCGAGAAGGGAGCGCAGAGGATGAGTGTCAGAAAGCGTGGCCACGCGAAGATTCGCGCGTTCTGCCAGCTTCTTGAGGTGGAGATGAATGGGGATGAGGCCAGCGAGGGCTTCAACACCACCAGTGGGACTGGTGCGGAAGGCACCAGTAATCCAGAGAGCAGCTCGACGCTGCATCTTGGTGAGATTGGAGATGACGCCCTTGTTTTTGGCGCCTTCAAAATACCAAAGACGGAAACCGTACGTGGCTATGGGTAAGACACAAGCACGGTAGAGGATGCGCTTCTGCATAGGTAGCAGACCGCGGGTAGAATTACCGAGCATCCCCATGCGCTGCGCTTACCACCGCGGCGGGTCACGGACATGCAGGGGACATCAGATCACATTCCGATCTCCACCGTCATCGAACTCGGCTTCCAGTTACCGGAAGAATCGAGGTTCTTTATCAAGCCAGGAAGCCCGGCCGAGGCCGACTTCTTGTCTCAAATTATTCGCACCTTCAAGGAATGGCCCTTGGATGCGATAAACTCGGCCGCAGATGTGGATCGGATTGCCGAAGGCATCTGTGACACGTTCTCTGCTGCGTGGGATGACCACGCTACGGAGGCGCGCATCACATCACACTCAAAGCCATGGTGGAATGGCCAGTGTGCTTATGCATTTCGACGGTACCAGTCCTAGGCCCCAGTAGCCTAGTGGTTTAGATCACTGAAGACCTGGTGAGGGTGGCTGTGCACTATCCAAGAGGTCGGGGGTTCGATTCCCCTGCAATGCAGATACCATAAGTCTGTCCCGCGTGGCTGTACAGCTTACGTGGACAACCACTCTGGTTCCCATGATCACGACTTCGTGTAGGATGCAAGGGCTAGATGCCGCCGGAGGGGGTCGGTGCTGTGATCCACAACGTTCAACACGAGGTGAGCACTGGCAAGCCTAAGGCCGTTCTCGGCAGAGAGCGGTGGCCCGCAAGGGACCGAAAGGATAAGGCACGGTAAGAGCTGGGCATTGGGCTGATAACACCCCGACCTGGATGGCCAGGATAGGGCACCCAGCCACCTGCTTCAGTAGGTCGTTAGTCGTCTCGGAAGATCCGGATCCCTGTTTCGGCGGGGAGCACAATCCGGGCCGGTCTTAGGAGCCGGGGCGGCAAGACAGTGACTCTGGACAGCATTGGGGATCCGCGGGGCCAAATATGGTACCAGCGAACCAGCTGCCGGGGGACGGGAAGGTACGGCAGGGGTAGCGCCCTGTGGCGGCTGGGCCGTGGCAGACCAGGGTAGTCCCCTGAATCTGGCCCGAGAGATCTATATCCACTGTCGGTTCCGCGGCACATAATAAGTGCTTACGGGGCTTAAGTTGAAGCCGGAGTGTTGGGGCACTTAGGTTGAACCTGAGTTGTGAGTGGGTAAAAATGCCATACCTAATAGGAAGACTAACGGCGACTCGACTCAGCACTCTGCGGGGTTTAAACTGAGTTGGGTTGCTGTGGCCGCTATAAGCCGACCCTGGCTGAAAGCGTCACTGCTGACTGGCCGCGCCGGGAAGGACCAGTGTCCGCCAGCTGTGGGGCGTGGATGGCAAAGCCGCATCACCTAATAGGGAGACTGCGACAGCAGCCGACCCGGCACCTTGTGCACATAGGGGTTAGTAAGTGGGGTTGTACTCCCTGCCGAAACCTCCCGAAGTTCCCCAATAGGGCTCACCGCAAGGTGGGCCCTAAACTTCGCATGTTGGTGAGGTTCTTTGCATCTTACTTAGTTGAACGGTTTACCCAGTACTCCTGGAATTCGTTCGTCTCAGATCCTTTCCAGGCAGATGTAGGAGTGGGGCAGGGTTCTGCACTCTCTCCAGTCCTCTCTGCCCTCTATATTGCTCCAGTGTTTAAGCTGTTCGAACTCCGCGCACGCGATCTCGTGTGTACGGTCATTTCTTATGTTGATGATGGTACTGCGATATGTCAGTCAAAGTCCCTCATTGACAATCTTCCCAGGTTGCGGAAGGCTTATGCCATCCTCCTCCTTCTCTTTACGGCCTGCGGGCTAATGCTAGAGCACGAAAAGACCGAGCTCTTTCACTTCTCTCGTGCCAACGACGAGTTTCTCCCGGCGATTGACCTTGGTTATGCGCCATATACTAAAGATCGCAAACTTACACCCAAGCTGTACTGGCGGTACCTTGGGTTTTACTTTGATCGTAAACTGCTCTTCAATGAGCATGTTCGATACTATTCTACCAAGTCTCTCACTAGTGTTAAAGCTATGGGGATGCTCGGTAATTCTACCCGCGGTCTGCTACCTATGCAGAAGCGCATCCTCTACCGTGCTTGTGTCTTACCCATAGCCACGTACGGTTTCCGTCTATGGTATTATGAAGGCGCCAAAAACAAAGGCGTCATCTCCAATCTCACCAAGATGCAGCGTCGAGCTGCTCTCTGGATTACTGGTGCCTTCCGCACCAGTCCTGTTGAAGCCCTCGCTGGCCTCATCCCCATTTATCTCCACCTCAAGAAGCTGGCAGAACGCGCGAATCTTCGCGTGGCCACGCTTTCTGACACTCACCCTCTGCGCTCCCTCCTCGGGCGCAGTGATTACGTCAAAACTGCCGTGAGGCATGCCATGGGACTCGAAGGTATTTACGACGTCTCCCATAAAGTCAAAGGCCCTCTGATCGACATCGAGATGAGGCTGCCCCAATTAACTGAGGTATTCGAACCTACGTGCTCGGATAACCAACCTGGTATTCGTTTACTCGACCTGTTTGCAGACCGAGTAAAATTTAATGACGGCATAACCGAGGTGGAGCACACTCCAACCGAAGCTTCCTTGTCCCTGGATGAGGAGGCGGAGGAGAAGAGACCTACCCCCGACGAGTTACGCCAATTTCTCGATACCACCCTCGCTGGATGCGAGGCGGATCCCTCCTGCGTTTATTGCGCTGTCGACGCTTCAGTCCCAGAGCAGAAACGCTACCAGGCTACTTCGGCGGCCATGGTATATCGCGAAGGTACCTTGATCTATCAGACCAGGTACGCCGCTGGCAGAGTCACTGCGCCCGATGCGGAACTTTATGCCATTCGCGTCGCAATTCAGGCTGCCCTTAGACAACCTAATTGCGAACGCATTGTCATCTTCACTGACCACTTCCCATCTGCGAAGTTGGCGGTGAACCCATCCGTGCATTCTGGACAAGGTCATTCCTTGGCAGTATGCCGTGCTCTCAAAGAGTGGTTTGGCAGGTCTACCACCCACTCCCTTGAATTCGTTCGTGTTTTATCCCGCCTCGAGTGGGATATCCACCAATCTGCTCACGAATTTGTTCGTGATCTACCCCCGATCCCTGGGCAATTCCCAGCGACATCTCTGGATAGCTGCCGCAAGGCGGCGACCGACTCTGCTCGGGATGCTTGGGTTGTGAAATTCCAAGATCCCAATTATCGCGGCCATAATTTCTTTATGCTGCAGGAGCTCGACGGTGCTCCACTCGAACCGAGTTACGTCAATGGCGGCACTTGGCTCCCACTTGCAAAGCAATCAACTACGTTGAGCGCTAGGATGGTTAGGCTAATCACCAACCACGCACCAATTGGCGAATACTTTCGTCGATTTAATATCGATGAACCTCACACGTGTAGGCACTGCGGCTCCCTTAATGGGACTCGCGATCATCTTATGGAGTGGTGTCCACATAGGGAACGCCATCCACCACACTTCATTCGCTTCACGGCGCATTTGATCAGTTTCCTGAAGGAGAACCCATTGTTCTTCGCGCAGGCCGCCCCTGTTGTTCGGGAAGGGGTTGGATAATCGCGTGGGGGTGACCTCGCCGCGGCATCGTAAATCCATAGACCAAGGGACTTTGGTTCTGTGATCGGACGGGGTTGCAGTGGAAATTGGGTCTCCGGGCTCCGCGAGGGGCTAGATGGGAATCGTCGGGCGGGTGCTCGTCACACCCGCATCTGGCGGGACTCTCGTAGTCCTGTCACTGACCCAACTGTAGGACCATCGCCTTAAACACGACGACGTAGAGTTATGGGAGAAGATGGGAGGTCATCGGTGCCAACGTGGGGTTGCCCCACACGCATTCCGGGTTCCGTTTCGGTTTCGGGCCCTTGCATCAGTTTCATCGTTAACGGCGAGCTGCGCGGTGGAACGTTTTTGTTTAATGCGCGTTATGTATTCGTCCCTTCCGTTTGGACGTTAAATTGAGAATGCTGCTTTGTAAAGTAGTTAGTATCACGCGGACTGCCACCACGCACCGCGTAATAAATTGTTGATTAAAAAAAAAAAAAAAAAAAAAAAAAAAAGACGGTACCAGTCCTCCCGCTCTAAGGAGGACTGGGCCTGGTTTCGCCGCACCGTCAGGGCGGCCAAGCGCGAATTCTTTGATGCTCGCATCGAGGAAGTTTGCTACTACCAACAAGCGCCCGTGACCTCATGAATTGGGTCCAGCAGCGTAAAACCCTCCTTGCGAGGCTATCCAGTATAAGGATAAGCCTTGTAACGACATGGCAGACCTATGGGAGGCCCTTTCATGGTACATACAACTCGGCCTCTGGTCGAGAGTGCGACCATTCAGTCCTGGATGACCTGCCCGACATGCCGAGAGGGATTGGGTCCCATTTTCAGAGCTCGAACTTAAGGAGGCCTTGGCCGCCTGTGCGAGTGGCTCATCTCCAGGTCCGGACCACGTTACGGGCTCACCTTAAAAAGATAGTAGAGGACCCAGTGTGTCTCGAAATCTTCACCGTGTTGGCGAATGGCTGTATTTGGTTCGGTCATTGGCCCTCACACTTCAAGGAATCTGTCTCGGTTATCATCCTAAACCAGGCAAAC
Source organism: Pholiota adiposa (assembly GCA_009935795.1). Lineage (NCBI taxonomy): Eukaryota > Fungi > Basidiomycota > Agaricomycetes > Agaricales > Strophariaceae > Pholiota > Pholiota adiposa. The sequence goes on from QEYC01000120.1 coordinate 90,110, forward strand.
CTTCATATGCTACTCCTAAGTCATTCAGGCCCATTGTACTCCTGAACACGTTGGGTAACTCTTCGAGAAATGCTCTCGAATCGCATCCAGTTTGAAATGATTGAGCTGGATATTGTCCATCCAAACCATTTTCGGCGTGCGACAGCGCTCGACCGAAGATGCTGGTTGTACCTTACACCTTGTGCGTGCGGGGTGGGCGAGGAACCTCAAGACGAGTGTTATCGCTTTTGATATCGCTCAGTTCTTTCCATCTCTGAACCACGACTTTCTGCTCGCGGTTCTCAAAAAGCAAGGATTTCCTGCCCCGGTGGTGAAATTCTTTGCGTCCTACCTTGTTGGGAGATCCACTTCTTATAAGTGGAACTCTTTCACGTTGGATCCCCGGCAGGCTGATGTGGGAGTAGGGCAGGGCTCCGCGCTCTCGCCCGTACTCTCCGCTCTATACATCGCTCCAATTATGAAGCTGTACGAGATGAGGGCTGTCAATATTGACACCACCCTTCTTTCTTATGTGGATGACGGAACTGTGATCGCACAGTCCAAATCGCTAGACGACAATAATTCTACGCTTAAGGAAGCGTATGAGATACTGTTTAAGCTTTTCACTTCATTCGGCCTCGTCTTGGAACACAACAAGACGGAGTTGTTCCATTTCTCGCGCGCGCGGGACAAGTATAACCCCTCACTAGATCTGGGGTATGCACCTTTCACGGGAGACTCCCGTTTAACACCCAAGACCATTTGGCGGTACCTTGGGTTTTATTTTGATCGTCAGCTCACATTCCATGAGCACGTTCAATATTACTCCACCAAAGCACTCACCACCGTCATGGCGATGAGGATGCTAGGTAATTCATCCAGGGGGCTGTCTGCTAAGCAGAAGCGCCCTCATCCGACACGGTCTCTCATGGAGGCTGAGTTTCAAAAGGGCGCTGCTCCCCATCAGCATGCACTCTCTCACCGTCGCACAAAGAAGTCTTTCGCTGTGTGTGGCGGAGTCGTTGAGGCCAATGAGGCCCTTCACCAACTGTCGGAGACATTGGCGCCCACAGCGCCTATGTCGAAGCCTGGATCTCACCTACTGGACTTGTTTCCAGACAGCGTCACTTATGACGTGTTCGTGCCGCCTCCACGTGAGGACACACCTGCACCTGGGAGTCTGCCCCGGGCTGCTTCACCTCTCGAAAGGGAGGAGTCGCCGCCTCGGTTGGATGCTTCAGCAGCTGTTCCGGATCATGCCGACCCGGTTCTGGCCGAACTCCAGCGCCTGCATGACCCCCTTAGGGGAATTTGGGCAGTGTTTGGACAGTCGAGGACTGGCGGGGGGGCTGGCATTGATGTCGCCGACCTGCGGGCCCTTGATGAGGATCACCGAGCAGCCCGCCTTCGAGGGGGGGCGGGCAGTAATGAGGACGCGGTCCTCGCTGAACTTCAGCATTTGAATGATCCCTTGTGGGACATCCGCGCCGTGTTTGGACGAGGAGGACGCACTGGGGGCAGCATGGGGGTTGATGTCGCTGCCTTCAGAGAAGCATACGGTTCCAACTCAGATGATGGGAATGGAATCGCTAACTACGTTAGGCACGCGGGGGCTGCCCCAGGCGCTAAGCGTAATAAATCCAACGACAATGATGCGGCCATCAAGGCGCATCTTGACAACGTCTTGGCGCAGTGCTAGGATGACCCCAAGTGTGTATATGCGGCCACGGATGCGTCTGTGCCCACCATATCACGCTACCAGGCAGCTTCAGCTTGCTTGGTATTTCGCGAGCACAAAACTGTTTATCAGAGCAGGTTTGTGGCTGGCAGAGTACTCAGCTCAGACGCTGAGTTATTCGCTATCCGCGCAGCTATTGAGAACGCCGTGAGGCTGCCTGATGCTACGCGCATAGTATTGTTTACAGATTCCATTGGTTCCGCTAAGCGGGCAGTGGATCCTTCCGTGCACTCCAGTCAAGGTCACTCCTTGAGGGTGTGTGCTGTTCTCAAGCAGTGGTTCAAAGAGGACCCTACTCGTACCCTCTCCTTCATCTACGCGCCTTCGCATCTTCGGTGGGGCATTCACTTTGATGCACACTTGTTTGTGCGTGACCTCCCTCCTGTACCGGCTGCAAAGCCGTATACTTCTTATGACAGCAGGCGCAAACACGCTGCTGATTCCAGTTCGGATGCATGGAAGTCCTCCTTCCTCCATTCCCAAGATCGTGGGCATCAATTTTTGATGCTCAAAGGCCTTGGCAAGGGCCAAATACTTCCATCTACCGTCTCAGGCGGTAAATGGCTGTCATCTGCGAGTGAGTCTCTTAGTCTCACCGCACGCTTGACTCGGTGCATACTGGGCCACGCCCCTATTGGTTCGTACTTCGAACAGTTTAGGCCGAATGACGGCGATGGTAACCCCATTGCCTATCCATGTTCCTGTGGCGCGCAACGTCAAACTCGCGAGCACATCTTTGCTTGGTGTCCCAAGTATAAGCGTACCCTGCCCCAGGGCAAGCAACCAACCTTGTTGGTGCATGTCCTTGATTTCCTGCCAAAAACCCTTTGGCTTTTGCCTCGCGGCTACTCCTCCGGGAGGGGCTGGATAACAGTAATGGACGGCCATAACCTGATGGCTGGTCCTTTGGGCATCGTAAATCTGTAGACCAAGGAACTTCGGTTCCGTGATCGGACAGGGTTGCAGTGGAAATTGGGTCTCCAGGCTCCGCGAGGGGCTAGATGGGAATCGTCGGGCGGGTGCTCGTCACACCCGCATCTGGTGGGACTCTCGTAGTCCTGTCACTGACCCAACTGTAGGACCATCACTTAAACACGACGACGTTGAGTTACGGGGAAGATGGGAGGTCATCGGTGCCACTTAGGGTCAGACGTTGGGGGCCCAAATTCTTTTGACGGCTATTCGACATTTTGTCGCTGGTGCGCTTTGTTCTGTTGATGTCTCCACGCTTGCGGCTGCCATCGACATATTTGCTAGGCAAGGGTTTCCCTTCCCGAGGCACCTTCTTCTGGTTTGCTTGTCTCGTTAAACTCGTTAGTTACTTCATGTATTTGTTGTAGTTAGCCGCGGACTGCGATCGCGCACCGCGTAATAAATTGCGACGCCCTTCGGGACGTCGCAGGAATTAAAAAAAAAAAAAAAAAAAAGAGCAGAAAAGTTACCAGGCTACTTCGGCGGCCATGGTATATCGCGAGGGTGCCTTGGTCTATCAGACCAGGTACGCCGCTGGCAGAGTCACCGCGCCTGATGCGGAGCTTTATGCCATTCGTGTCGCAATTCAGGCTGCCCTTAGACAACCTAATTGTGAACGCATTGTCATCTTCACTGACCACTTCCCATCTGTGAAGCTGTCGGTAAACCCTTCCGTGCACTCTGGGCAAGGTCACTCCTTGGCAGTATTTTTTTTTTTTTTTTTTTTTTTTGAATCCTGCGATGTCCTGAAGGGCGTCGCAATTTATTACGCGGTGCGCGATTGCAGTCCGCGGCTAACTATGACAAATACATGAAGTAACTAACGAGTTTAACGAGACAAGCAAACCAGAAGAAGGTGCCTCGGGAAGGGAAACCCTTGCCTAGCAAATATGTCGATGGCAGCCGCAAGCGGTGGAGGCATCAACAGAACAGAGCGGCACCAGCGACGAAATGTCGAAGGTAGCCGTTAAAAGAATTTGGGCCCCCCAACGTCTGACCCTAAGTGGCACCGATGACCTCCCATCTTCTCCCGTAACTCAACATCGTCGTGTTTAAGGTGATGGTCCTACAGTTGGGTCAGTGACAGGACTACAAGAGTCCCACCAGATGCGGGTGTGATGAGCACCTGCCCGACGATTCTCATCTAGCCCCTCGCGGAGCCCGGCGACCCAATTTCCACTGCAACCCCGTCCGATCACGGAACCGAAGTTCCTTGGTCTACAGATTTACGATGCCACGAAGGACCAGCCATCAGGTTATGGCCGTCCATTACTGTCATCCAGCCCCTCCCGGAGGAGTAGCCGGCGAGGCAAAAGCCAAAGGGTTTTTTGCGCAGGAAGTCGAGGACATGCACCAACAAGGTTGGTTGCTTGCCCTGGGGCAGGGTACGCTTATACTTGGGACACCAAGCAAAGATGTGCTCGCGAGTTTGACGTCGCGCGCCGCAGGAACATGGATAGGCAATGGGGTTACCATTGCCGTCATTTGGCCTAAACCGTTCGAAGTACGAACCAATAGGGGCGTGGCCCAGTATGCACCGAGTCAAGCGTGCGGTGAGACTAAGAGACTCGCTCGCAGACGAAAGCCATTTGCCGCCTGAGACAGTAGATGGAAGTATTTGGCCCTTGCCGAGGCCTTTGAGCATCAAAAACTGACGCCCACAATCTTGGGAATGGAGGAAGGAGGACTTCCATGCATCCGAACTGGAATCAGCAGCGTGTTTGCGCCTGCTGTCATAAGAAGTATACGGCTTTGCAGCTGGTACAGGAGGGAGGTCACGCACAAACAAGTGTGCATCAAAGTGAACGCCCCACCAAAGATGCGAAGGTGCGTAGACGAAGGAGAGGGTACGAGTAGGGTCCTCTTCGAACCACTGCTTGAGAACAGCACACACCCTCAAGGAGTGACCTTGACCGGAGTGCACGGAAGGATCCACTGCCCGCTTAGCGGAACCAATGGAATCTGTAAACAATACTATGCGCGTAGCATCAGGCAGCCTCACGGCATTCTCGATAGCTGCGCGGATAGCGAATAACTCAGCGTCTGAACTGAGTACTCTGCCAGCCACAAACCTGCTCTGATAAACAGTTTTGTGCTCGCGAAATACCAAGCAAGCCGAAGCTTCCTGGTAGCGTGATATAGTAGGCACAGATGCATCCGTGGCCGCATATACACACTTGGGGTCACCCTGGCACTGAGCCAAGACGTCGTCAAGATGCGCCTTGATGGCCGCATCATTGTCGTTGGATTTATTACGCTTAGCGCCCGGGGCAGCCCCCGCGCGCCTAACATAGTTAGCGATTCCATTCCCATCATCTGAGTTGGAACCGTATGCTTCTCTGAAGGCAGCGACATCAACCCCCACGCCGCCCCCAGTGCGTCCTCCTCGTCCAAACACAGCGCGGATGTCCCGCAAGGGATCATTCAAACACTGTAGTTCAGCGAGGACCGCGTCCTCATTACCGCCTGCCCCCCCCCCGAAGGTGGGCTGCTCGGTGATCCTCATCAAGGGCCCGCAGGTCGGCGACATCAATGCCAGCCCCCCCGCCAGTCCTTGACTGTCCAAACACTGCCCGAATTCCCCTAAGGGGGTCATGCAGGCGCTGGAGTTCGGCCAGAACCGGGTCGGCATGACCCGGAGCAGCCGCTGGAGCATCCACTCGAGGCGGCGACTCCTCCCTTTCGAGAGGGTGATGGTACCTACACTTTTTTTCATAAAAACACGGCAAGTCACACAGCACGTCTTCAGATTATTTGCCGTCCGAATTAATGAAACGATCCTGCCGTGAAATTAATGATCACGCACACGGCGACTTTTTCATATTTTGCCATGTTGCGGGATAATTCTACTCATGCTGGCAATTTCATATTCTGCCGTGTGTATTTTCATTTCCAATTCATATCCTGCCGTGCATATTTTCATTTATTCTGTAGTGTGGGCTCCAAATTCTGCCGTGAGCCGATCATTATTTTTCGCAGGTGCGCTCATTTGTTGCCATGAGCGCACTCATTATTTCTCGTGGGTGCACTCTTTCTCAATTCTATGTGCGATCAATAAGTGCCGTGTGTTGATCATTTATTTCTGTGTGTGGATCATTAGGCGCTGTATGCGCGATTATTTATTTCTATGGCATGATCATTAAGTGCTGTATGCGTGATCATTAAGTGCCATGTGCGGATCATATGCGGATATTTATTTTATTGTGCGTGATCATTAAGCGCCATGTGCAGGATCATATGTGCACTCATTATTGCCACATGCGGGATCATATGTGCGCTCATTAATTGCCACATGCAGGATTATTGCCACATGCAGGATCATATGTGCGATCATTACTTGTTGTATGTGGGATTATTAAGTGCCTTATGCAGGATCATTATGCGGGATCATTAGGTGCTGTATGCGGGATCATTTATATTTCTATGTGCGTGATCATTAAGCGCCATGTGCAGGATCATATGCCGCACTCATTAATTGCCACATGCGGGATCATATGTGCGATCATTAACTGCCACATGCAGGATCATATGTGCGATCATTACTTGTTGTATGCGGGATCATTAAGCGCTTATGCGGGATTATGAGGGCATATCATCCGTGGGAGAAATTGAGGCGGACTGTCCGCCGGACTATCCGCCGGACCGTCGCCGGAATCTGTGCATTAGCGTTACATAGTGTTACAATCCGTCTGCGGTGGCTCTGGCGATGCCACTGCTCGCTGTCGTTGCCGCCGTTGCCGCCACCCGCGCACTACTCCCAACTCTTGTCGCTTGTCCGTCATCACCGCCCCGCTACTGTGCCACTTCCGCGGCCGGCCCAGTGCCACATCCCCTGACACCTGCCCGTGCCACCCCGCCCTGCGCTGCCCTTGGCCCGCGCCTGCCCTCTGCTGCTTCCACCTGCTCCCAACTTGAATGTCCAGTGTAATGAACATACATCACTGCCATTGTAATTTGTATAAGGTCCAAACTCAAGAATACAATAGTAACTAGTACACACTTTTTCGTCGTTGTACTTTCCTTGAACAATACAATATTAATAACTGTTCATAAGTACTGGATTCTGTAAAGCTTCAATGTAAAAATTTGTTGAGTAAGTTCCCTATGTCTCCTACATCAAACTCTCCAAACAATGAGCTCACATGAAGGATGCAGCCCCTAAAGCACTAAATTAGCCAAAGGCGCATCAGGCGCATCAATAATGCACTGGCAGTGCCCAGAGCATTGAGCAGGCATCGGGACGCGCTACTTAGGCGCCGGTGCCACTGGCTGTGCCGACATGCCGTGCCCATCACAGAGGTCACCGCCTGGTCACCGCAGGTCCTGGTCGGCATGTGAACCAGCAAACAGTCCGGCGGACAGTCCGGCGGAAAGTCCGCCATATTTTCTCCCAGAAGATATTATTTCTTGGGGATTATATGCGGGATCATATGTGCGATCATTAATTGCCACATGCAGGATCATATGTGCGATCATTACTTGTTGTATGCGGGATCATTAAGCGCCTTATGCAGGATTATATGCGGGATCATTACTTGTTGTATGCGGGATCATTAAGTGCCATGTGCGGGATCATTATTTTCTGTATGCGTGATCATTAAGCGCCATGTGCAGGATCATTAAGTGCCGTGTACAGGATCAATAAGCGCCATGTGCAGGATCATTAAGTGCTGTGTACAGGATCATTAAGAGGGATCATATGCATGATCATTACTTGTTGTATGCGGGATCATTAAGCACCATGTGCGGGATCATTAAGCGCCGTGTGCGGGATCATTTATTTCTGTGTGCGGTATCATTATTTGCTGTATGTGTGATCATTAAATGCTGTGTGCAATATCATTTCTGTCCTGGATATATCACATGAGCTTATATCACATGACTAGGGGGGTGGGAACTGCTAAAAATAGCTAATATCTATTATTGGTATGGGGTGCATATGGATTGCTGTCCTGCATCTGTTGGATAGATATAGGACTATTATATATCATTAGAAGCGTATTTTTGAGCTGAATCCATCTGTAAAGGTTTCATGGTTCCAGCATCACTGGCTGCTGAGATAATAGCAAAATACTGTATTCTTTAAATAGAAATAGCGTAAATCATGAATTTCTCAGCGCCCAGGCAGTATTTTCCCACGATCTAAATTGAAACCTGTACTTCAAATGCATATCTATAAAATTAGAATTATGCTTATCGGATTGCTAATGCTTATGCAATACCCTTATCAAAATATAAATTGATTAGGCTCTAGCACCTGCAATAATTGGAATATTAAAATAATCTAAATTGGCCCTTTTTAAGCTCATGCTACTCTTTTAGATCCCCAAGTAACTAATTGAACTCAGAACTTTACCTAATCTCATCCCGCAAGAAATGTCGCAATATCTACGCTGCTCTACCGATTGATGTACATGAAATTTTGATGTGCTGTCAATGTAGGTATCCATAAAAGGTTATTTAGAATCCATATTTTTAGTTTGCAGGATATTACCATACCTCCAATATAGCTAACTCAGAATCACCTATCTGAGCAGGTGTTCAAAGTACCTATATGCATACCTAACCACTTTGCTCAATTCTGTAAGGTGCCAACCTTAGACAACTTGAGGATATTGTAATCTGAGCTTTACTTTAATGATATTATATTCCTGGGCTCTTTGATTCATACACCTATCTCACATAACAGAGAAAGTGGGTAAGTATGCATATAGGTACTTCAAAACTGCTCAGAGAGGTGATTCTGAGTTAGCTATATTGGAGGTATGGTAATATCCTGCAAACTAAAAATATGGATTCTAAATAACCTTTTATGGATACCTACATTGACAGCACATCAAAATTTCATGTACATCAATCGGTAGAGCAGCGTAGATATTGCGACATTTCTTGCGGGATGAGATTAGGTAAAGTTCTGAGTTCAATTAGTTACTTGGGGATCTAAAAGAGTAGCATGAGCTTAAAAAGGGCCAATTTAGATTATTTCAATATTCCAATTATTGCAGGCGCTAGAGCCTAATCAATTTATTTTGATAAGGGTATTGCATAAGCAGTAGCAATCGATAACATGATTCCAATTTGATCTTATAGATATGCATTTGAAGTACAGGTTTCAATTTAGATCGTGGGAAAATACTGTTTGGGCGCTGAGAAATTCATGATTTACGCTATTTCTATTTAAAGAACACAGTATTTTGCTATTATCTCAGCAGCCAGTGATATTGGAACCATGAAACCTTTACAGATGGATTCAGCTCAAAATACGCTTCTAATGATATATAATAGTCCTATATCTATCCAACGGATGCAGGACAGCAACCCATATGCACCCCATACCAATAATAGATATTAGCTATTTTTAGCGTTCCCACCCCCCTAGTCATGTGATATAAGCTCATGTGATATATCCAGGACAGAAATGATCGCACACAGCATTTAATAATCATGCATACAGCAAATAATGATCCCGCACACAGAATAAAATGATCCCGACACGGCGCTTAATGATCCGCACATGGCTTAATGATCCCGCATACAACAAGTAATGATCATGCATATGATCCTCACACAGTGCTTAATGATCGTACACAGCACTTAATGATCCTGCACATGGCGCTTATTGATCCTGTACATGGCACTTAATGATCCTGCACATGGCGCTTAATGATCACGCATACAGAAAATATGATCCGCACATGGATTAATGATCCCGCATACAACAAGTAATGATCCCGCATATAATCCCGCATAAGGCGCTTAATGATCCGCATACAACAAGTAATGATCGCACATATGATCCTGCATGTGGCAATTAATGATTGCACATATGATCCCGCATGTGGCAATTAATGAGTGCGCATATGATCCTGCACATGGGCTTAATGATCACGCACATAGAAATAAATGATCCGCATACAGCACTAATGATCCCGCATATGGTCCTGCATAAGGCACTTAATAATCCCGCATACAACAAGTAATGATCGCACATATGATCCTGCATGTGGCAATATGATCCTGCATGTGGCAATTAATGAGTGCGCATATGATCCTGCACATGGCGCTTAATGATCACGCACATAGAATAAATGATCCGCATACAGCACCTAATGATCCGCATATGATCCTGCATAAGGCACTTAATAATCCCGCATACAACAAGTAATGATCGCACATATGATCCTGCATGTGGCAATATGATCCTGCATGTGGCAATTAATGAGCGCACATATGATCCCGCATGTGGCAATTAATGAGTGCACATATGATCCTGCACATGGCCCTTAATGATCACGCACATAGAAATAAATGATCCCGCATATGATCCCGCACATGGCACTTAATGATCACGCATACAGCACTTAATGATCATGCACATAGAAATAAATAATCGCGCATACAGCGCTAATGATCCACACACAGAAATAATGATACACACACGGCACTTATTGATCGCACATAGAATTGAGAAAGAGTGACCCACGAGAAATAATGAGTGCGCTCATGGCAACAATGAGCGCACCTGCGAAAAATAATGATCGCGCTCACGGCAGAATTTGAGCCCACACCTACAAGAATAGAATAAATGAAAATATGCACGGCAGGATATGAAATTGGAAATGAAATACACACGGCAGAATATGAAATTGCCAGCATGAGTAGAATTGATCCGAACATGGCAAAATATGAAAAAGTCGCCGTGTGCGTGATCATTAATTTCACGCAGGATCGTTTCATTAATTCGGACGGCAAATAATCTGAAGACGTGCTGTGACTTGCCGTGTTTTTATGAAAAAAAGTGGTAGGTACCACTCGGTGGTGAGTGCTTTGGTGGAGTAATATTGAACGTGCTCATGGAATGTGAGCTGACGATCAAAATAAAACTCAAGGTACCGCCAAATGGTCTTGGGTGTTAAACGGGAGTCTCCTGTGAAAGGTGCATACCCCAGATCTAGTGAGGGGTTATACTTGTCCCGCGCGCGCGAGAAATGGAACAACTCCGTCTTGTTGTGTTCCAAGACGAGGCCGAATGAAGTGAAAAGCTTAAACAGTATCTCATACGCTTCCTTAAGCGTAGAATTATTGTCGTCTAGCGATTTGGACTGTGCGATCACAGTTCCGTCATCCACATAAGAAAGAAGGGTGGTGTCAATATTGACAGCCCTCATCTCGTACAGCTTCATAATTGGAGCGATGTATAGAGCGGAGAGTACGGGCGAGAGCGCGGAGCCCTGCCCTACTCCCACATCAGCCTGCCGGGGATCCGACATAAAAGAGTTCCACTTATAAGAAGTGGATCTCCCAACAAGGTAGGACGCAAAGAATTTCACCACCGGGGCAGGAAATCCTTGCTTTTTGAGAACTGCGAGCAGAAAATCGTGGTTCAGAGATGGAAAGAACTGAGCGATATCAAAAGCGATAACACTCATCTTGAGGTTCCTCGCCCACCCCGCACGCACAAGGTGGGTAAGGTACAACCCAGCATCTTCGGTCGAGCGCTGTCAAACGCCGCCAAACTGGTTTGGATGGACAATATCCAGCTCGATCATTTCGAACTGGATGCGATTTGAGAGCATTTTCTCGAAGAGTTTACCCAACGTGTTCAGGAGTACAATGGGCCTGAATGACTTAGGAGTGGCATATGAAGGTTTGCCTGGTTTCGGGATGATAACCGAGACAGATTCCTTAAAGTGTGTGGGCCAATGACCGAACCAAATACAGCCATTCGCCAGCACGGTAAAGATTTCGAGGCACACTGGGTCCTCTACTATCTTCTTAAGGTGGGGCCACGTAACGTGGTCCAGACCTGGAGATGAGCCACTCGCACAGGCGGCCAAGGCCTCCTTAAGTTCGAGCTCTGAAAATGGGACCCAATCCCTCTCAGGCATGTCGGGCAGGTCATCCAGGACTGAATGGTCGCACTCTCGACCAGAGGCCGAGTTGTATGTACCATGAAGGGCATCCCATAGGTCTGCCATGTCGTTACAAGGCTTATCCTTATACTGGATAGCCTTGCAAGGAGGGTTTTTACGCTGCTGGACCCAATTCATGAGGTCCCACGGGCACTTGTTGGTAGTAGCAACTTCCTCGATGCGAGCATCAAAGAATTCGCGCTTGGCCGCCCTGACGGTGCGGCAAAACCAGGCCCAGTCCTCCTTAGAATGGGAAGACTGGTACCGTCGAAAAGCATAAGCACACTGGCCATTCCACCATGGCTTCGAGTGTGATGTAATGCGCGCCTCCGTTGCGTGGTCGTCCCACGCAGCAGAGAACGTGTCACAGATGCCTTCGGCAATCCGATCCACGTCCGCGGCCGAGTTTATCGCATCCAAGGGCCATTCCTTGAAGGTGCGAATAATTTGAGACAAGAAGTCGGCCTCGGCCGGGCTTCCTGGCTTGATAAAGAACCTCGATTCTTCCGGTAACTGGAAGCCGAGTTCGATGACGGTGGAGATCGGAATGTGATCTGATGTCCCCTGCATGTCCGTGACCCGCCGCGGTGGTAAGCGCAGCGCATCTTGAGATTTAATAAACACCAGATCTATCACCGATGGATCAAGTTCTGAGTTGTGAGATATAAATGTGGGACCTGGATTAGCAAATGGAGCTAGATCCAGACCCAATCGGGCTGCCGTATTCAGCAGTTGGATTGCTTGCGATCTGTGATGTGAAATCCTAGGATCCCACATCAATCGATGACAGTTGAAATCTCCCCATATAGACAAAGGGGGGGAGGGAGACGTCGCGATCGGCAATAAACCGTAGCGCAGTGTTCTGATCGTCATTATAGACGTTCATCAAGAGCATTGTCTTGGGCCCATAGTAGCGACAGAAAAAGATGTCACGATGGTCAAGGATATCTCGACGCATCGACGGACAAAGCGGGGCGAGCCTATTGGAAATATAGGCCAGTACGCGTGGGTGGCTATCCCTACCGAGGGGCGACCATGGTGGTCCAAGCGGGATGCTTTGGGCACCAACTACAACATCACCAGCGACCGAGGTGGTCGACGCCCATTCTTATAACCTGCCTAGGCGGTTCTTGGATAAACAGAACATCGTAAACATCTTTACAATTTTCTAATAATACATCAACATATGCGTAATTCTTCGCAACATTAAAAGAAAAAACACTAATCCGTCCCTTGTCCAGCATTAAGCTACGGGTGAGGAGTTAGATGGAACGCGGTTGCGAGCAGAGATTGCACGTACTTCAGCGTATTTTGCCTCGATCCACGTGCGATCGAAACGATGCTTCCAGAAGGGACACTTCCGGTACTCCTTGGCAGTATGCCGTGCTCTCAAAGAATGGTTTGGCAAGTCAGCCACCCACTCCCTTGAATTCGTTCATGTTTTATCCCGCCTCGGGTGGGATATCCACCAATCTGCTCACGAATTTGTTCGTGATCTACCTCCGATCCCTGGGCAATCCCCAGTGACATCTTTGGATAGCTGCCGCAAGGCAGCGACCGACTCTGCTCGGGATGCTTGGGTTGTGAAATTCCAAGATCCCAATTATCGCAGCCACAATTTCTTTATGCTGCAGGAGCTCGATGGTGCTCCACTCGAACCGAGTTATGTCAATGGCGGAACTTGGCTCCCACTTGCAAAGCAATCAACTACATTGACTGCTAGGATGGTCAGGCTAATCACCAACCACGCACCAATCAGCGAATACTTTCGTCGTTTTAATATCAATGAACCTCATACGTGTAGGCACTGCGGCTCCCTCAATGGGACTCGCGATCATCTTATGGAGTGGTGTCCACATAGGGAGCGCCATCCACCCCACTTCATACGCTTCACGGCGCATTTGATCAGTTTCCTGAAGGAGAACCCATTGTTCTTCGTGCAGGCCGCCCCAGTTGTTCGGGAAGGGGTTGGATAATTGCGTGGGGGCGACCTCACTGCGGCATCGTAAATCTGTCATTGATCGGACAGGGTTACAGTGGAAACTGTGTCTCCGGGCTCCGCGAGGGGCTAGATGGGAATCGTCGGGCGGGTGCTCGTCACACCCGCATCTGGCGGGACTCTCGTAGTCCCGTCACTGGCTAAGCTGTAGGACCATCGCCTGTGGATGACGACGTCGAAATTGCAGGAGAAGATGGGAGGTCATCGGTGCCAACTTGGGGCTGCCCCACATGCATTCCGGGTTCCGTCATCGTTTCGGGCCCTTGTATCAGTTTCATCGTTAACGGCGAGCTGCGCGGTGGAACGTTTCTGTTTAATGCGCGTTATGTATTCGTCCCCCCCATTTGGACATTAAATTGAGAATGCTGCTTTGTAAAGTAGTTAGTACCACGCGGACTGCCATCACGCACCGCGTAATAAATTGTTGAGTTAAAAAAAAAAAAAAAAAAACAAAAAAAAGCTTGTCTCGTTGAATATAGATGTAGGCAGTACACCCAAACACGCGCAGATTACTCACATCTGGTTTCTTCTTAAACCACTCCGCATAAGGCGTACTGTGCGGCAGAGAGGCTGTAGGAAGACGATTCCAGACGTGTACATATGCAGTAACTGCATGCTTCCACATCCAAGCAGGTAGCTTTGCTTCTACTAACATGGCAGTGACATGGTCAGCCATAGTGCGGTTTGCTCGCTCTGCAACGCCATTCTGCTGTGGGCAATTGCGTGTGGTATGGCGAGAAAAGATGCCGCACTGTTCCAGAAATTTGCAAAATGCAGCTGACATGTATTCACCAGCTTTATCGTCTTGAAGCGCCTTGATCTTTGCATTCAGTTGGTTCTCTGCAAATGCTTTGAACATCCTAAATGCATCAAATGCATCGCTCTTCCGCTTTAAGTACATTACTCCTCTGAGACTGGTACAGTCATCAATGAAGGTCTTTTTTTTTTTTTTTTTTTTTTGAATCCTGCGGCGTCCCGAAGGGCGTCGCAATTTATTACGCGGTGCGCGATCGCAGTCCGCGGCTAAGCTACTACAAAGAATAACCTAACAAGTTTAGCGAGACAAGCAAACCAAAAGAAGGTGCCTCGGGAAGGGAAACCAAAAGAAGGTGCCTCAGGAAGGGAAACCCTTGCCTAGCAAATATGTCGATGGCAGCTGCAAGCGGTGGAGACATCAACAGAACAGAGCATCGCTTCTTATTCCGGTACTACCACCAGTGCCCGTGGGAACAACTCGCACATCGTCAACATTGTCCCCCACCACTACGCCACTGCGCCCGATCTCTGATCAGGCATTACCAACACCTACCAACACATCCTATGACCACACCTCGAGGAGGAGGTGCTCCCAATCGTGGCTGATCGACCGCGAGGGGGGGCGCTCCCTCTAGCCGCGCGGAGTCTTCTCCACCTGCTCTCCCCGGTGCTCTTTTGCCCGCTGCACCTATCCGTTCGACCTCCAGATCGACCCATTCACGTTTGTCGTCTCACTCGTCCGCGAGGGAGCGGTACGCCACCCCCGTCCCTGCCCAAGTCCGAGGCCTGGGGCGCTCATCTATTGCAGGAACCCCCGCTCCTTCGCCTGGTCCCATGTCCGTCGACGACGACGAGGGGGACCAAGTCAATGCTAAAGTGCTACCCCTGTCGTTCAATGATGACTTCATGGCAGCGGACGCCCTCGCGGCGGTGCACACATCCTTGGAATGCGCGGCAGAGTGGGTGGCAGCTGCGCAGTCTGTCAATGGGGCTGAGCTTTTGGAAGAGCTCCCCAACTTTGCCCTCTTAACCGTCCCGCTCAAGCGGCTTTTCGAAGTCACTCAGGACGCGGACTGGTATAGAGAAATCGTCCGGCGCGAGAAGAGGCCTGCTGCTGCTGCAGACCCTCAAACGCCCAAATCCCCCCCCAAGAAAGCAAAGCCTAACCCCTCAGGTGCGGCCTCATCATCTATGGTTGTCGACCCTCCCCTGCTCTCAGACAGGTTGAAGGGAAAGGCGTCTACGCCTAAACCCGCTCCTCGGCAGGCGCCCAAGTGCAATGTCGTCGAGTATCAGCATCAGGGGCCTCCACTGCCTGTGCCGATGTCTACTAAGCCGCGCCGCTCCTCTATGCAGGGGTAGCTGCAGCTCCCAAACCGGTTGCTAAAGTTGAGGGCCTCATTGCCCTCGCAAAGGCTTTCCCTCAACTCCCTGCAGAGAAGCTCATTGAGCTTCAGCAGAAAGCTGGTGGCGCTGCGCCCAACAAGTGCAGAGCCACCCCTAGCTTCACCTCTGCTGGCCCTACTCGCCGGCAAGTGCTGTTTGGTTTCCAGCTCGACAAAGGGGAGAAGATCCCTGCCATCGACTTCAAAGAGCTACGCAAGCTCTGCAACACTCGTCTTCCCAAGATCGAGATACTATCTGGCAACTTTGCGTATGATGGGTACACGTTGCACACCACCGGCGTAGCCAACGTTTATGACATCGAAGTCATACGAGGCTGCATCGCATCCATGGTACCCACCTTTGCCAAGAGGATGTGGGTGTCTCTCCCTTCATCGACGTCTTATCTCAAGATTATTGATGTTCCCTTCTGGAAGCACCCCAAACAGGGGATCAGAACAGACATGTCAGAGGTGCAGGACGCTATGGATGCACACCCCCTCTCTAGATATTTCGCGTTGACGGGCCCTCTTTGCCCCATCCGTGTGTCGAAGAATAGCTCCACCATGACTATTTACTTCAATATTTGGGACTCTCAGACGGGTACCCGCGCCAAAACGCTTAACATTCCTCACCCACCTTGTTTGTGCAGGTTGGGCTAGGGGACTCAAGACTAGTGTGATTGCATTCGACATCGCACAGTTCTTTCCATCTTTGAACCACAACTTCCTGTTGGCGGTCCTTGAGAAACAAGGTTTCTCGCCCATGCTGGTGAGATTCTGTGCGTCTTACTTAGTCGAACGATTTACCCAGTACTCCTGGAATTCGTTCATCTCAGATCCATTCCAGGCAGATGTAGGGGGTTTTTATTTTTATTTTTATCTCAACAATTTATTACGCGGTGCGTGATGGCAGTCCGCGTGGTACTAACTACTTTACAAAGCAGCCTTCTCAATTTAACGTCCAAACGGAAGGGACAAATACATAACGCGCATTAAACAGAAGCGTTCCACTGCGCAGCTCGCCGTTAACGATGAAACTGATACAAGGGCCCGAAGCGATGACGGAACCCGGAATGCGTGTGGGGCAACCCCACGTTGGCACCGATGACCTTCCATCTTCTCCCGTAACTCTACGTCGTCGTGTTTAAGGCAATGGTCCTACAGTTGGGTCAGTGACAGGACTGCGAGAGTCCCGCCAGATGCGGGTGTGACGAGCACCCGCCCGACGATTCCCATCTAGCCCCTCGCGGAGCCCGGAGGCCCAATTTCCACTGCAACCCCGTCCGATCACGGAACCGAGGTCCCTTGGTCTACGGATTTACGATGCCGCGGTGAGGTCACCCCCACGCAATTATCCAACCCCTTCCCGAACAACGGGGGCGGCCTGCGCGAAGAACAGTGGGTTCTCCTTCAGGAAACTTATCAAATGCGCCGTGAAGCGAATGAAGTGGGGTGGATGGCGCTCCCTATGTGGACACCATTCCATAAGATGATCGCGAGTCCCATTAAGGGAACCGCAGTGCCTACACGTATGAGGTTCATTGATATTGAATCGGCGAAAGTATTCGCCAATTGGTGCGTGGTTGGTGATTAGCCTAACCATCCTAGCAGTCAACGTAGTTGATTGCTTTGCAAGTGGGAGCCAGGTTCCGCCGTTGATGTAACTCGGTTCGAGTGGAGCACCGTCGAGCTCCTGCAGCATAAAGAAACTATGGCCGCGATAATTGGGATCTTGGAATCTCACAACCCAAGCATCCCAAGCAGAGTCGGTCGCCGCCTTGCGGCAGCTGTCCAGAGATGTCGCTGGGGATTGCCCAGGGATCGGGGGTAGATCACGAACAAATTCGTGAGCAGATTGGTGGATATCCCACTCGAGGCGGGATAAAACACGAATGAATTCAAGGGAATGGGTGGCAGACTTGCCAAACCATTCTTTGAGAGCACAGCATACTGCCAAGGAATGACCTTGTCCAGAGTGCACGGATGGGTTCACCAACAACTTTGCAGAGGGGAAGTGGTCAGTGAAAATGACAATGCGTTCGCAATCAGGTTGTCGAAGGGCAGCCTGAATTGCGACGCGAATGGCATAAAGTTCCGCATCGGGCGCGGTGACTCTGCCAGCGGCGTACCTAGTCTGATAGACCAAGGCACCTTCGCGATATACCATGGCTGCCGAAGTAGCCTGGTAACGTTTCTGCTCTGGGACTGAAGCGTCGACAGCACAATAAACGCAGGAGGGATCCTCCTCGCAACCAGCGAGGATAGTATCGAGAAATTGGCGCAACTCATCAGGGGTAGGTCTCTTCTCCTCCGCCTCCTCATCCGGGGACAAAGAAGCTTCGGTTGGAGTGTGCTCCACCTCGGTTATGCCGTCATTAAATGTTACTCGATCTGCAAACAGGTCGAGTAAACGAATACCAGGTTGGTTATCCGAGCACGTAGGTTTTTTTTTTTTTTTATTTTTTTTTGAATCCTGCGACGTCCCGAAGGGCGTCGCAATTTATTACGCGGTGCGCGATCGCAGTCCGCGGCTAACTACCCCAGATACATGAAGTAACTAACGATTTTAACGAGACAAGCAAACCAACAGAAGGTGCCTCGGGAAGGGAAACCCTTGCCTAGCAAATATGTCGATGGCAGCCGCAAGTGGTGGAGACATCAACAGAACAGAGCGGCACCAGCAACAAAATGTTGAAAGTATCCGTCAAAAGAATTTGGGCCCCCCAACGTCTGACCCTACGTGGTACCGATGACCTCCCATCTTCTCCCGTAACTCTACGTCGTCGTGTTTAAGGTGATGGTCCTACAGTTGGGTCAGTGACAGGACTACGAGAGTCCCACCAGATGCGGGTGTGACGAGCACCCGCCCGACGATTCCCATCTAGCCCCTCGCGGAGCCCGGAGACCCAATTTCCACTGCAACCCCGTCCGATCATGGAACCAAAGTTCCTTGGTCTACAGATTTACGATGCCACGAAGGACCAGCCATCAGGTTATGGCCGTCCATTACTGTCATCCAGCCCCTCCCGGAGGAGTAGCCGGTGAGGCAAAAGCCAAAGGGTTTTTTGCGCAGGAAGTCGAGGACATGCACCAACAAGGTTGGTTGCTTGCCCTGGGGCAGGGTACGCTTATACTTGGGACACCAAGCAAAGATGTGCTCGCGAGTTTGACATCGCACGCCGCAGGAACATGGATAGGCAATGGGGTTACCATCGCCGTCATTTGGCCTAAACCGTTCGAAGTACGACCCAATAGGGGCGTGGCCCAGTATGCACCGAGTCAAGCGTGCGGTGAGACTAAGAGACTCGCTCGCAGACGAAAGCCATTTGCTGCCTGAGACGGTAGATGGAAGTATTTGGCCCTTGCCAAGGCCTTTGAGCATCAAAAATTGACGCCCACGATATTGGGAATGGAGGAAGGAGGACTTCCATGCATCCGAACTGGAATCAGCAGCGTGTTTATGCCTGCTGTCATAAGAAGTATACGGCTTTGCAGCCGGTACAGGAGGGAGGTCACGCACAAACAAGTGCGCATCAAAGTGAACGCCCCACCGAAGACGCGAAGGCGCGTAGACGAAGGAGAGGGTACGAGTAGGGTCCTCTTCGAACCACTGCTTGAGAACAGCACACACCCTCAAGGAGTGACCTTGCACTAGTCCCTACCACTTCTATTGAAATTAGCACGGCAACACTCAGCACACTCGACGTGATAGTTGCCGCAGCTTTTATGAAATGAAATTCTAGCGGCAACTCTGAGTTCATTGACAGCGAACAAATATATGTCGATTTCATTAGTTGCCAATTGAATTTCATTTAATTCAGTGTGCTTTCATATTGTTCACTATGATTTCAATAGGTGCCGTGTGCACTTTCAATAATATCCATATGCAATTTCAATAGTTCCCACGCACAATTTCAATACAGTCCATGTGCGCTTTCAATAATTGCTGTACACGCTATCATTAATTGCCGCATACGCTATCATTAAGTACCATGTGTGGTTTCATTAATATCCATGTGTGATTTCATTAAGCGCCGTGTGCACTTTCAATAGTTCCCAGCTATCATTAAGTGCTGTGTTCACTTTCAATAATATCTGTGTGTGCTTTCAATACTATCCGTGCGCGCTTTCATTAATATCCATGTGTGATTTCATTAATATCTGTGTGCAATTTCATTAATATCCGTGTGCGCTTTCAATAGTTCCCACATGTGCTTTCATTAAGTGCTGTGTGCGCTTTCATTAAGCACCGTGCACACTGTCATTAAGCACCATGCACGCTTTCAATAATATCCATGTGCGCTTTCATTAAGTGCTGTGCGTGCTTTCAATAATATCCGTGTGCGATTTCATTAAGCGCTGTGCGCGCTTTCAATAATATCCATGTGCGCTTTCAATAATATCCGTGCACACTTTCATTAATATATGTGCACTTTCATTAAGTGCCGTGCACGCTTTCAATAATATATGTGTGCGCTTTCATTAAGCGCTGTGTGCGCTTTCAATAATATCCGTGTGCAATTTCATTAAGTGCTGTGCGTGCTTTCAATAATATTCGTGCGCAATTTCATTAAGCGCTGTGCGCGCTTTCAATAATATCCGTGTGCGCTTTCAATAATATCTGTGCACACTTTCATTAATATCTGTGCACTTTCATTAAGCGCCGTGTGCGCTTTCAATAATATACGTGTTCGCTTTCATTAAGCGCCATGTGCGCTTTCAATAATATCTGTGTGCAATTTCATTAAGTGCTGTGCGTGCTTTCAATAATATCCATGCGCAATTTCATTAAGCGCTGTGCGCGCTTTCAATAATATCTGTGCACACTTTCATTAATATCTGTGCACTTTCATTAAGCGCCATGTGCGCTTTCAATAATATACGTGTTCGCTTTCATTAAGCGCCGTGTGCGCTTTCAATAATATCCGTGTGCAATTTCATTAAGTGCTGTGCGTGCTTTCAATAATATCCATGCACGATTTCATTAAGCGCCGTGCGCGCTTTCAATAATATCTGTGCGCGCTTTCATTAAGCGCCATGCACGCTTTCAATAATATCCATGTGCGCTTTCAATAGTTCCCACGTGCGCTTTCAATACTATCTGTGCGCACTTTCATTAAGCGCCTTGTGCGCTTTCATTTCTTGCCATGTAAAATATCATATTTGTCACTGTATATCACATGAGCTTATACCACATGACTAGGGGGTGGGAACTGCTAAAAATAGCAAATATCTATTATTGGTGTGGGGTGCATATGGGCAGCTGTCCTGCATCCCTTAGGGCAATATAGGACTATGCTATATCAACAGAAGCGTATTTGTAAGCAGAATTTACCTGTAAAAGTTTCGTGGTTCTAGCTTCACTGGTGGCAGAGATAATAGCAATATACTCTGTTCTTTAAATAGAAACAGTGCAAATTATCAATTTCTTCACAGCCAGCGCATATTTTCCCACGATCTAAATTGAAACCTGTACTTTTAATACATATCTATAAGATCAAATTGGAATCATGCTTATCGGATTATAATTACCTATGCAATACCCTTATCAAATATAAATTGATTAGGCTCTAGCGCCTGCAATAATTGGAATATTGAAATAATCTAAATTGGCCCTTTTAAAGCTCATGTTACCCTTTTAGAGCCCTAAGTAACTAATTGAACTCAGAACTTTACCTTATCTCATCCTACGAGAAATGTCGCAATATCTACGCTGCTTTACCAATTGACCTACCTGAAATATTGACTTGCTCTCAATGTAGGTATCAATAAAAGTTATTTAGAATCCAAAACTTAAATTTGCAGGGTACCCACCTTACTCCAATATAGCTAACTCAGAATTGCCACCTTGAGCAGTTGTTCAGAGTACTTATATGCATACTTACTCACTTTTGCTGTTATGTGAGATAGGTGTATGAACAAACACCCCAGGAATAACATATCAATAAAGCAAACATCAGATTATAATATCCTCCAGGTTTCTAAGGTTGGCACCATACGGAATTGAGAAAAGTGGGTAGATATGCATATAGGTGTATCAAAGTAAGTGCTCAGCAAGGCGATTCTGAGTTAACTATATTGGAGTAAGGTGGGTACCCTGCAAATTTAAGTTTTGGATTCTAAAACTTTTTATTGATACCTACATTGAGAGCAAGTCAATATTTCAGGTAGGTCAATTGGTAAAGCAGCGTAGATATTGCGACATTTCTCGTAGGATGAGATAAGGTAAAGTTCTGAGTTCAATTAGTTACTTAGGGCTCTAAAAGGGTAACATGAGCTTTAAAAGGGCCAATTTAGATTATTTCAATATTCCAATTATTGCAGGCGCTAGAGCCTAATCAATTTATATATTGATAAGGGTATTGCATAGGTAATTATAATCCGATAAGCATGATTCCAATTTGATCTTATAGATATGTATTAAAAGTACAGGTTTCAATTTAGATCGTGGGAAAATATGCGCGCGCTGTGAAGAAATTGATAATTTGCACTGTTTCTATTTAAAGAACAGAGTATATTGCTATTATCTCTGCCACCAGTGAAGCTAGAACCACGAAACTTTTACAGGTAAATTCTGCTTACAAATACGCTTCTGTTGATATAGCATAGTCCTATATTGCCCTAAGGGATGCAGGACAGCTGCCCATATGCACCCCACACCAATAATAGATATTTGCTATTTTTAGCAGTTCCCACCCCCTAGTCATGTGGTATAAGCTCATGTGATATACCAGTGACAAATATGATATTTTACATGGCAAGAAATGAAAGCGCACAAGGCGCTTAATGAAAGTGCGCACAGATAGTATTGAAAGCGCACGTGGGAACTATTGAAAGCGCACATGGATATTATTGAAAGCGTGCATGGCGCTTAATGAAAGCGCGCACAGATATTATTGAAAGCGCGCACGGCGCTTAATGAAATCGTGCATGGATATTATTGAAAGCGTGCATGGCGCTTAATGAAAGCGCGCACAGATATTATTGAAAGCGCGCACGGCGCTTAATGAAATCGTGCATGGATATTATTGAAAGCACGCACAGCACTTAATGAAATTGCACACGGATATTATTGAAAGCGCACACGGCGCTTAATGAAAGCGAACACGTATATTATTGAAAGCGCACACGGCGCTTAATGAAAGCGCACACGTATATTATTGACAGTGCGCACGGCACTTAATGAAAGCGCACAGATACTAATGAAAGTGCGCACAGATAGTATTGAAAGTGCACATGGATAGTATTGAAAGCGCACACGACACTTAATGAAAGCGCATGTGGGAACTATTGAAAGCGCACACGAATATAATTGAAAGCGTGTTAATGAAAGCGCGCATGGCGCTTAATGAAAGCGTGCACAGTGTTTAATGAAAGTGCGCACAGATATTATTGAAAGCGCACACGGACTGTATTGAAAGCGCACACAGACTGTATTGAAAGCACACACGGACTGTATTGAAATTGGGCATGGGAACTATTGAAATTGCATATGGATATTATTGAAAGTGCACACGGCACCTATTGAAATCATAGTGAACAATATGAAAGCACACTGAATTAAATGAAATTCAATTGGCAACTAATGAAATCGACATATATTTGTTCGCTGTCAATGAACTCAGAGTTGCCGCTAGAATTTCATTTCATAAAAGCTGCGGCAACTATCACGTCGAGTGTGCTGAGTGTTGCCGTGCTAATTTCAATAGAAGTGGTAGGCACCACTCGACCTTGACCGGAGTGCACGGAAGGATCCACTGCCCGCTTAGCAGAACCAATGGAATCTGTAAACAATACTATGCGCGTAGCATCAGGCAGCCTCACGGCGTTCTCGATAGCTGCGCGGATAGCGAATAACTCAGCGTCTGAGCTGAGTACTCTGCCAGCCACAAACCTGCTCTGAAAAACAGTTTTGTGCTCGCGAAATACCAAGCAAGCCGAAGCTGCCTGGTAGCGTGATATAGTGGGCACAGACGCATCCGTGGCCGCATATACACACTTGGGGTCATCCTGGCACTGAGCCAAGACGTCGTCAAGATGCGCCTTGAAGGCCGCATCATTGTCGTTGGATTTATTACGCTTAGCGCCTGGGGCAGCCCCCGCGCGCCTAACGTAGTCAGCGATTCCATTCTCATCGTCTGAGTTGGAACCGTAAGCTTCTCTGAAGGCAGTGACATCAACCCCCATGCCGCCCCCAGTGCGTCCTCCTCGTCCAAACACAGCGCGGATGTCCTGCAAAGGATCATTCAAATGCTGTAGTTCGGCGAGGACCGCGTCCTCATTACCGCCCGCCCCCCCTCGAAGGCGGGCTGCTCGGTGATCCTCATCAAGGGCCCGCAGGTCGGCGACATCAATGCCAGCCCCCCCGCCAGTCCTCGACTGTCCAAACACCGCCCGAATTCCCCTAAGGGGGTCATGCAGGTGCTGGAGTTCGGCCAGAACCGGGTCGGCATGACCCGGAGCAGCCGCTGGAGCATCCACTCGAGGTGGCGACTCCTCCCTTTCGAGAGGTGAAGCGGCCCGGGGCAGACTCCCAGGTGCAGGTGTGTCCTCACGTGGAGGCGGCACGAACACGTCATAAGTGACGCTGTCTGGAAACAAGTCCAGTAGGCGAGATCCAGGCTTCGACATAGGCACTGTGGGCGCCAATGTCTCCGACAGTTGGTGAAGGGCCTCATTGGCCTCAACGACTCCGCCACGCACAGCGAAAGACTTCTTTGTGCATCGGTGAGACAGGGCGTGCTGATGGGGAGCAGCGCCCTTTTGAAACTCAGCCTCCATAAGAGACCGCGTCGGATGAGTATCCGACAATGTAGCAATGCGAAGGTTTGACCTGTCGGCCATCTTTCGCAAATGGAGATGAATAGGGATCAAGCCAGCAATAGCCTGCACTCCCATTGTTGGCGACGTCCTGAAGGCGCCAGTGATCCAACAAGCTGCTTTACGCTGCATCGATGTAAGGCTTTTAAGGATCCCTTTGATGCGGGCTCCTGTAAAATACCATAGACGAAAGCCATATGTGGCAATAGGCACCACACACGACCGATAAAGAAGGTGCTTCTGCTTAGCAGAAAGCCCCCTGGATGAATTACCTAGCATTCTCATCGCCATGACGGTGGTGAGTGCTTTGGTGGAGTAGTATCGAACGTGCTCATGGAATGTGAGCTGCCGATCAAAATAAAACCCAAGGTACCGCCAAATGGTCTTGGGTGTTAAACGGGAGTCTCCCGTGAAAGGTGCATACCCCAGATCTAGTGAGGGGTTACTTGTCCGCGCGCGCGAGAAATGGAACAACTCCGTCTTGTTGTGTTCCAAGACGAGGCCGAATGAAGTGAAAAGCTTAAACAATATCTCATACGCTTCTTAAGCGTAGAATTATTGTCGTCTAGCGATTTGGACTGTGCGATCACAGTTCCATCATCCACATAAGAAAGAAGGGTGGTGTCAATATTGACAGCCCTCATCTCGTATAGCTTCATAATTGGAGCAATGTATAGAGCGGAGAGTACAGGCGAGAGCGCGGAGCCCTGCCCTACCCCCACATCAGCCTGCCGGGGATCCGACATGAAAGAGTTCCACTTATAAGAAGTAGATCTCCCAACAAGGTAGGACGCAAAGAATTTCACCACCGGGGCAGGAAATCCTTGCTTTTTAAGAACTGCGAGCAAAAAGTCGTGGTTCAAAGATGGAAAGAACTGAGCGATATCAAAAGCGATAACACTCGTCTTGAGGTTCCTCGCCCACCCCGCACGCACAAGGTGGGTAAGGTACAACCCAGCATCTTCGGTCGAGCGCTGTCGAACGCCGCCAAACTGGTTTGGATGGACAATATCCAGCTCGATCATTTCGAACTGGATGCGATTCGAGAGCATTTTCTCGAAGAGTTTACCCAACGTGTTCAGGAGTACAATGGGCCTGAACGACTTAGGAGTAGCATATGAAGGTTTGCCTGGTTTAGGGATGATAACCGAGACAGATTCCTTGAAGTGTGAGGGCCAATGACCGAACCAAATACAGCCATTCGCCAACACGGTGAAGATTTCGAGACACACTGGGTCCTCTACTATCTTTTTAAGGTGAGGCCACGTAACGTGGTCCGGACCTGGAGATGAGCCACTCGCACAGGCGGCCAAGGCCTCCTTAAGTTCGAGCTCTGAAAATGGGACCCAATCCCTCTCGGGCATGTCGGGCAGGTCATCCAGGACTGAATGGTCGCACTCTCGACCAGAGGCCGAGTTGTATGTACCATGAAGGGCATCCCATAGGTCTGCCATGTCGTTACAAGGCTTATCCTTATACTGGATAGCCTCGCAAGGGGGGTTTTTACGCTGCTGGACCCAATTCATGAGGTCCCACGGGCGCTTGTTGGTAGTAGCAACTTCCTCGATGCGAGCATCAAAGAATTCGCGCTTGGCCGCCCTAACGGTGCGACGAAACCAGGCCCAATCCTCCTTAGAACAGGAGGACTGTTACCGTCAAAATGCATAAGCACACTGGCCATTCCACCATGGCTTCGAGTGTGATGTGATGCACGCCTCTGTTGCGTGGTCATCCCACGCAGC
This sequence comes from Pholiota adiposa, assembly GCA_009935795.1. NCBI lineage: Eukaryota > Fungi > Basidiomycota > Agaricomycetes > Agaricales > Strophariaceae > Pholiota > Pholiota adiposa. The sequence goes on from QEYC01000120.1 coordinate 116,413, forward strand.
AGAGAATGTGTCACAGATGCCTTCGGCAATCCGATCCATGTCTGCGGCTGAGTTTATCGCATCCAAGGGCCATTCCTTGAAGGTGCGAATAATTTGAGACAAGAAGTCGGCCTCTGCTGGGCTTCCTGGCTTGATAAAGAACCTCGATTCTTCTGGTAACTGGAAGCCGAGTTCGATGACGGTGGAGATCGGAATGTGATCTGATGTCCCCTGCATGTCCGTGACCCGCCGCGGTGGTAAGCGCAGCGCATCTTGAGATTTAATAAACACCAGATCTATCACCGATGGATCAAGTTCTGAGTTGTGAGATATAAATGTGGGACCTGGATTAGCAAATGGAGCTAGATTCAGACCCAATTGGGCTGCCGTATTCAGCAGTTGGATTGCTTGCGATCTGTGATGTGAAATCCTAGGATCCCACATCAATGAATGACAGTTGAAATCTCCCCCCATATAGACAAAGGGGGGGAGGGAGACGTCGCGATCGGCAATAAACCGTAGCGCAGTGTTCTGATCGTCATTATAGACGTTCATCAAGAGCATTGTCTTGGGCCCATAAGTGAGCGACAGGACAAAGATGTCACAATGGTCAAGGATATCTCGACGCATCGACGGACGAAGCGGGGCAAGCCTATTGGAAATATAGGCCAGTACGCGTGGGTGGCTATCCCCTACCGAGGGGCGCACCATGGTGGTCCAAGCGGGATGCTTTGGGGCACCAACTACAACATCACCAGCGACCGAGGTGGTCGACGGCACCATTCTTATAACCTGCCTAGGCGGTTCTTGGATAAACAGAACATCGTAAACATCTTTACAATTTTCTAATAGTACATCAACGTATGCGTAATTTTTCGCAACGTTAAAGGAGAAAACACTAATCCGTCCCTTGTCCAGCATTAAGCTATGGGTGAGGAGTTAGATGGAACGGGGTTGCGAGCAGAGACTGCACGTACTTCAGCGTATTTTGCCTCGATCCACGTGCGATCGAAACGATGCTTCCAGAAGGGACACTTCCGGTCAGTAGCGCTGTGCGGGCCCTTACAATTGGGGCACCAATGAGCATGAGGGCACAGCGCACCCTCCTTGGTGGGGGCGAGCGGTGGAGTGGCCTTGGGATTACCTCGGCATAAACCACACTGATCGCAATGGAGATCGCTCTCATGCGGGCTGCTGCATCGAGGGCAGCGGATGGCGCGCGCTTTGCACGACGTAGAGGCATGGCCCCACCTGTAGCACCTAGTGCACAAGGCCGAGCCGGGGTTTGCAGCAGCAGTCTGTATCATACAGCTGCGACCGTGGATGAGAAACAGCTTGTTGTTAAGCATTTTGGCGCGGGTGCCCGTCTGAGAGTCCCAAATATTGAAGTAAATAGTCATGGTGGAGCTATTCTTCAACACACGGACGGGGCGAAGAGGGCCCGTCAACGCGAAATATCCAGAGAGGGGGTGTGCATCCATAGCATTCCGCACCTCTGACATGTCTGTTCTGATCCCCTGCTTCAGCTTTCTGCTGAAGCTCAACGAGCTTCTCTGCAGGGAGTTGAGGAAAAGCCTTAGCGAGGGCGACGAGGCCCTCAACCTTAGCAACCAGTTTGGGAGCCGCAGCCACCCCTGCATAGGAGCGGCGCGGCTTGGTAGACGTCGGCACAGGCGGCGGGGGCCCCTGACGCTGATACTCGACGACATTGCGCTTGGGCGCCTGCCGAGGAGTGGGTTTAGGCGTAGATGCCTTTCCCTTCAACCTGTCTGAGAGCAGGGGAGGGTCAACAACCATAGATGACGAGGCCGCACCCGGGGGGTTAGGCTTCGCTTTCTTGGGGGGGGGTTTAGGCGTTTGAGGGTCTGTAGCAGCAGCAGGCCTCTTCTCACGCTGGACGATTTCTCTATACCAGTCCGCGTCCTGAGTGACTTCGAAAAGCCGCTTGAGCGGGACGGTTAAGAGGGCAAAGTTGGGGAGCTCTTCCAAAAGCTCAGCCCCATTGACAGACTGCGCAGCCGCTGCCCACTCCGCCGCGCGTTCCAAGGATGTGTGCACCGCCGCAAGGGCGTCCGCTGCCGTGAAGTCATCGTCGAATGACAGGGGTAGCACTTTAGCATTAACTTGGTCCCCCTCGTCGTCGTCGACGGACATGGGACCAGGTGAAGGAGCGGGGGTTCCTGCAATGGATGAACGCCCCAGGCCTCGGATTTGGGCAGGGACGGGGGTGGCGTACCGCTCCCTCGCGGACGAGTGAGACGACGAACGTGAATGGGTCGATCTAGAGGTCGAACGGATGGGTGCAGCGGGCAAAAGAGCACCAGGGAGAGCAGGTGGAGAAGACTCCGCGCGGCTAGAGGGAGCGCCCCCCCTCGCGGTCGATCAGCCGCGATTGGGAGCACCTCCTCCTCGAGGTGTGGTCATAGGATGTGTTGGTAGGTGTTGGTAATGCCTGATCAGAGATCGGGCGCAGTGGCGTAGTGGTGGGGGACGATGTTGACAATGTGCGAGTTGTTCCCACGGGCACTGGTGATAGTACCGGATTAAGAAGCGATGTACGAGCACGTAGGTTCGAATACCTCAGTTAATTGGGGCAGCCTCATCTCAATATTGATCAGAGGGCCTTTGACCTTATGGGAGACGTCGTAAATGCCTTCGAGTCCCATAGCATGCCTTACGGCAGTTTTGACATAGTCGCTGCGTCCGAGAAGAGAACGCAGAGGATGAGTGTCAGAAAGCGTGGCCATGCAATAGTTCGCGCATTCTGCCAGCTTCTTGAGGTGGAGATGAATCCATCGCTTCTTAATCTGGTACTACCACCAGTGCCCGTGGGAACAACTCGCACATTGTCAACATCGTCCCCCACCACTACGCCACTGCGCCCGATCTCTGATCAGGCATTACCAACACCTACCAACACATCCTATGACCACACCTCGAGGAGGAGGTGCTCCCAATCGCGGCTGATCGACCGCGAGGGGGGGGCGCTCCCTCTAGCCGCGCGGAGTCTTCTCCACCTGCTCTCCCTGGTGCTCTTTTGCCCGCTGCACCCATCCGTTCGACCTCTAGATCGACCCATTCACGTTCGTCGTCTCACTCGTCCGCGAGGGAGCGGTACGCCACCCCCGTCCCTGCCCAAATCCGAGGCCTGGGGCGTTCATCCATTGCAGGAACCCCCGCTCCTTCACCTGGTCCCATGTCCGTCGACGACGACGAGGGGGACCAAGTTAATGCTAAAGTGCTACCCCTGTCATTCGACGATGACTTCACGGCAGCGGACGCCCTTGCGGCGGTGCACACATCCTTGGAACGCGCGGCGGAGTGGGCAGCGGCTGCGCAGTCTGTCAATGGGGCTGAGCTTTTGGAAGAGCTCCCCAACTTTGCCCTCTTAACCGTCCCGCTCAAGCGGCTTTTCGAAGTCACTCAGGACGCGGACTGGTATAGAGAAATCGTCCAGCGTGAGAAGAGGCCTGCTGCTGCTACAGACCCTCAAACGCCTAAACCCCCCCCCAAGAAAGCGAAGCCTAACCCCCCGGGTGCGGCCTCGTCATCTATGGTTGTTGACCCTCCCCTGCTCTCAGACAGGTTGAAGGGAAAGGCATCTACGCCTAAACCCGCTCCTCGGCAGGCGCCCAAGCGCAATGTCGTCGAGTATCAGCGTCAGGGGCCCCCGCCGCCTGTGCCGATGTCTACTAAGCCGCGCCGCTCCTATGCAGGGGTGGCTGCAGCTCCCAAACTGGTTGCTAAAGTTGAGGGCCTCATTGCCCTCGCAAAGGCTTTCCCTCAACTCCCTGCAGAGAAGCTCATTGAGCTTCAGCAGAAAGCTGGTGGTGCTGCGCCCAACAAGCGCAGAGCCACCCCTAGCTTCACCTCTGCTGGCCCTACTCGCTGGCAAGTGCTGTTTGGTTTCCAGCTCGACGAAGGGGAGAAGATCCCCGCCATCGACTTCAAAGAGCTACGCAAGCTCTGCAACACTCGTCTTCCCAAGATCGAGATACTATCTGGCAACTTCGCGTACGATGGGTACACGTTGCACACCACCGGCGTAGCCAACGTTTATGACATCAAAGTCATACGAGGCTGCATCGCATCCATGGTACCCACCTTCGCCAAGAGGATGTGGGTGTCTCTCCCTTCATCGACGTCTTATCTCAAGATTATTGATGTTCCCTTCTGGAAGCACCCCAAACAGGGGATCAGAACAGACATGTCAGAGGTTCGGGACGCTATGGATGCACACCCCCTCTCTGGATATTTCGCATTGACAGGCCCTCTTTGCCCCGTCCGTGTGTCGAAGAATAGCTCCACCATGACTATTTACTTCAATATTTGGGACTCTCAGACGGGCACCCACGCCAAAATGCTTAACAACAAGCTGTTTCTCATCCACGGTCGCAGCTGTATGATACAGACTGCTGCTGCAAACCCCGGCTCGGCCTTGTGCACTAGGTGCTACAGGTGGGGCCACGCCTCTACGTCATGCAAAGCGCGCGCAATCTGCTGCCCTCGATGCAGCGGCCCGCACGAGAGCGATCTCCATTGCGATCAGTGTGGTTTATGCCGAGGTAATCCCAAGGCCACTCCACCGCTCGCCCCCACCAAGGAGGGTGCGCCGTGTCCCCATGCTCATCGGTGCCCCAACTGCAAGGGCCCGCACAGCGCAACTGACCGGAAGTGTCCCTTCTGGAAGCATCATTTCGATCGCACGTGGATCGAGGCAAAATACACTGAAGTACGTGCAGTCTCTGCTCGCAACCGCGTTCCATCTAACTCCTCACCCGTAGCTTAATGCTGGACAAGGGACGGATTAGTGTTTTTTCTTTTAACGTTGCGAAGAATTACGCATACATTGATGTATTATTAGAAAATTGTAAAGATGTTTACGATGTTCTGTTTATCCAAGAACCGCCTAGGCAGGTTATAAGAATGGCGCCGTCGACCACCTCGGTCGCTGGTGATGTTGTAGTTGGTGCCCCAAAGCATCCCGCTTGGACCACCATGGTGCGCCCCTCGGTAGGGGATAGCCACCCACGCGTACTGGCCTATATTTCCAATAGGCTTGCCCCGCTTCATCCGTCAATGCGTCGAGATATCCTTGACCATCGTGACATCTTTGTCCTGTTGCTCACCTATGGGCCCAAGACAATGCTCTTGATGAACGTCTATAATGACGATCAGAACACTGCGCTACGGTTTATTGCCGATTGCGACGTCTCGATCCCCCCCTTTGTCTATATGGGGGGAGATTTCAACTGTCATTCGTTGATGTGGGATCCTGGGATTTCACATCGCAGATCACAAGCAATCCAACTGCTGAATACGGCAGCCCGATTGGGTCTGAATCTAGCTCCATTTGCTAATCCAGGTCCCACATTTATATCTCACAACTCAGAACTTGAACCATCGGTGATAGATCTGGTGTTTATCAAATCTCAAGATGCGCTGCGTTTACCACCGCGGCGGGTCACGGACATGCAGGGGACATCAGATCACATTCCGATCTCCACCGTCATCGAACTCGGCTTCCAGTTACCGGAAGAATTGAGGTTCTTTATCAAGCCAGGAAGCCCAGCAGAGGCCGACTTCTTGTCTCAAATTATTCGCACCTTCAAGGAATGGCCCTTGGATGCAATAAACTCGGCCGCAGACGTGGATTGGATTGCTGAAGGCATCTGTGACACGTTCTCTGCTGCGTGGGATGACCACGCGACGGAGGCGCGCATCACATCACACTCGAAGCCATGGTGGAATGGCCAGTGTGCTTATGCATTTCGACGGTACCAGTCCTCCCGTTCTAAGGAGGACTGGGCCTGGTTTCGCCGTACCGTCAGGGCGGCCAAGCGCGAATTCTTTGATGCTCGCATTGAGGAAGTTGCTACTACCAATAAGCGCCCATGGGACCTCATGAATTGGGTCCAGCAGCGTAAAAACCCCCCTTGCGAGGCTATCCAGTATAAGGATAAGCCTTGTAACAACATGGCAGACCTATGGGATGCCCAGGGCCGCAATAGCCCAGTGGTTTCGATCACTAAAGACTTGCAAAGGGTGGCTGTGCACCATCCGGTCAGGTTGTGGGTTCGATCCCCGCTCATCCCCCAATACCTACGTGATTAAAAGTTGGGCTAGGCGCGTGACATATCATCGGTTACAGTCACAAGCTCGGGACCTGCACGGGTGATTCCGTTCCCAGGTCGTTCTCTGGTGGTAATGATCCTGTCCCACGAACTGGTTCCCCGGCGTAGGGGGCGGGCCTTGTCAGCCCTGTCGTGTGGTGCAACATGGTTCGCGGCTTGGACTGGTGCCTGCGGGTGCTGGCTTGGGTTTAAGAGCCTACAGGGGAATCGCCGGTTGGAGCCCAAAGTGGCTGGTCTTCGGACTGGTCGTGCCCGAAAGGGAGTGAAAGCATAGGGCGCGGTAAGCGAGGGAATATTACAAAGACGAGCCGAATGTCTGGGTGATACCAGGCCAGGCAACCCTCCACGGTTGGGCAGACTCGGTCCGCTTGACATGCGGCATAAACCGGGTGAGTGGCCGTCGTCAGTCCACGGTAGTAGCGATCTGCGGTGTCTGGAATTCCTTGTCGGGCAAAATGACCCGGGGGGGCGGGCGACTCAGGCTCGGAAGGAGTAGGGTCTCATCTGGAATACGGTGGGGCACTCGTAGACGTAAAATAAATCCGGATCTGGTGGGTTGCCGTAGGGTCACATCAGGGCACAATCCGGTTGGCTGTGGGCGAGGCAGAGACCTGAGACAGGTGGGGTTCCGCGCTGGTTGGCTTAAGCGAACCACCTGCTCGGGAACGGGAAGTTCAGTAGCCGGGGCTCTATAATAACTCCCTGGTGAAGCATGGGCCGTAGCGGGTCAGGACAGTCTCCTGCAACCCGGCTCGAGGGTAACAAACTCCTCTGTCAGTTCGACTCAGTGACTAGCTGGGTTTCGAGTCTAAGTTGACTCCGGGGTCTGGGTTCTCAGCGGGAGTTGCGCCCCGCGTGTTGGCAGCTTACGCCATAGAATCCGGTCGCTTCCCGCAAGGGCAAAGCGAATAGGTCTCCCTTCGGGGGGGCCTATATCTCGTAAATTGTTGAGTTAAAAAAAAAAAAAAAACCTATGGGATGCCCTTCATGGTACATACAACTCGGCCTCTGGTCGAGAGTGCGACCATTCAGTCCTGGATGACCTGCCCGACATGCCCGAGAGGGATTGGGTCCCATTTTCAGAGCTCGAACTTAAGGAGGCCCTGGCCGCCTGTGCGAGTGGCTCATCCCCAGGTCCGGACCACGTTACGTGGCCCCACCTTAAAAAGATAGTAGAGGACCCAGTGTGTCTCGAAATCTTTACCGTGTTGGCGAATGGCTGTATTTGGTTCGGTCATTGGCCCACACACTTTAAGGAATCTGTCTCGGTTATCATCCCAAACCAGGCAAACCTTCATATGCCACCCCTAAGTCGTTCAGGCCCATTGTACTCCTGAACACGTTGGGTAAACTATTCGAGAAAATGCTCTCGAATCGCATCCAGTTCGAAATGATCGAGCTGGATATTGTCCATCCAAACCAGTTTGGCGGCGTTCGACAGCGCTCGACCAAAGATGCTGGGTTGTACCTTACCCACCTCGTGCGTGCGGGGTGGGCGAGGAACCTCAAGACAAGTGTTATCACTTTTGATATCGCTCAGTTCTTTCCATCTCTGAACCACGATTTTCTGCTCGCGGTTCTCAAAAAGCAAGGATTTCCTGCCCCGGTGGTGAAATTCTTTGCGTCCTACCTTGTTGGGAGATCCACTTCTTATAAGTGGAACTCTTTCACGTCGGATCCCCGGCAGGCTGATGTGGGAGTAGGGCAGGGCTCCGCGCTCTCGCCCGTACTCTCCGCTCTATACATCGCTCCAATTATGAAGCTGTACGAGATGAGGGCTGTCAATATTGACACCACCCTTCTTTCTTATGTGGATGACGGAACTGTGATTGCACAGTCCAAATCTCTAGACGACAATAATTCTACGCTTAAGGAGGCGTATGAGATATTGTTTAAGCTTTTTACCTCATTCGGCCTTGTCTTGGAACACAACAAGACGGAGTTGTTCCATTTCTCGTGCGCGCGGGACAAGTACAACCCCTCACTCGATTTGGGGTATGCACCTTTCACGGGAGACTCCCGTCTAACACCCAAGACCATTTGGCGGTACCTTGGGTTTTATTTTGATCGTCAGCTCACATTCCATGAGCACGTTCGATACTACTCCACCAAAGCACTCACCACCGTCATGGCAATGAGGATGCTAGGTAATTCATCCAGGGGGCTGTCTGCTAAGCAGAAGCGCCTTCTTTATCGGTCGTGTGTGGTGCCTATTGCCACATATGGCTTTCGTTTATGGTATTTTACAGGAGCCCGCATTAAAGGGATCCTTAGAAGCCTTACATCGATGCAGCGTAAAGCAGCTTGTTGGATCACTGGCGCCTTCAGGACGTCGCCAACAATGGGAGTGCAGGCCATTGCTGGCTTGATCCCTATTCATCTCCATTTGCGAAAGATGGCCGACAGGTCAAACCTTCGCATTGCTACACTGTCGGACACTCATCCGACACGGTCTCTTATGGAGGCTGAGTTTCAAAAGGGCGCTGCTCCCCATCAGCACGCCCTGTCTCACTGTCGCACAAAGAAGTCTTTCGCTGTGCGTGGCGGAGTTGTTGAGGCCAATGAGGCCCTTCACCAACTGTCGGAGACATTGGCACCCACAGCGCCTTTGTCAAAGCCTGGGAGACGTCGTAAATGCCTTCGAGTCCCATGGCATGCCTTACGGCAGTTTTGACATAGTCGCTGCGTCCGAGAAGAGAACGCAGACGATGAGTGTCAGAAAGCGTGGCCACGTGATAGTTCACGCATTCTGCCAGCTTCTTGAGGTGGAGATGAATGGGTATGAGGCCGGCGAGGGCTTCGACACCACCGGTGGGACTGGTGCGAAAGGCACCAGTGATCCAAAGAGCAGCGCGATGCTGCATCTTGGTGAGATTGGAGATGACGCCCTTGTTCTTGGCGCCTTCATAATACCATAGATGGAAACTGTACATGGCTATGGGTAAGACACAAGCACGGTAGAGGATGCGCTTCTGCATGGGTAGCAGCCCGCGGGTGGAATTACCAAGCATCCCCATAGCTTTAACACTAGTGAGTGACTTGGTGGAATAATATCGAACATGCTCGTTGAAGAGCAGTTTACGATCAAAGTAGAACCCAAGGTACCGCCAGTACAACTTGGGTGTAAGTTTACAATCCTTAGTATATGGCGCATAACCAAGGTCAATCGCCGGGAGAAACTCGTCGTTGGCATGAGAAAAGTGGAAGAGCTCGGTCTTTTCGTGCTCTAGCATTAGCCCGCAGGCCGTAAAGAGAAGGAGGAGGATGGCATAAGCCTTCCGCAACCTGGGAAGATTGTCAATGAGGGACTTTGACTGACATATCGCGGTACCATCATCAACATAAGAAATGACCGTACACACGAGGTCGCGTGCGCGGAGTTCGAACAGCTTAAACACTGGAGCAATATAGAGGGCAGAGAGGACTGGAGAGAGTGCAGAACCCTGCCCCACTCCTACATCTGCCTGGAAAGGATCTGAGACGAACGAATTCCAGGAGTACTGGGTAAAACGTTCAACTAAGTAAGACGCAAAGAACCTCACCAACATGGGTGAGAAGCCTTGTTTACGAAGAACCGCCAACAGGAAGTTGTGGTTCAAAGATGGAAAGAACTGTGCAATGTCGAACGCAATCACACTGGTCTTGAGCCCCCTTGCCCAACCTGCACGAACGAGGTGGGTAAGGAATATACCAGCATCTTCGGTAGAGCGCTGTCGCACTCCACCCATCTGGTTAGGATGGACAAGGTCGTGTTTGATCATATCAAACTGCAACCTATTGGATAGCATCTTTTCAAAGAGTTTGCCGATAGTGTTCAGGAGGACAATGGGTCGATAGGCCTTCGGAATGGTATAAGAGGGCTTGTTCAGTTTAGGTATAATGACCGACAGCGACTCTTTGAAATGTCAAGGCCAATGCCCTACAGTAATGCAGGCATTGGCTAAGATGAGAAAGAGCTCGAGCACTGCAGGGGTGTCGATGACTCTTTTCAGGTAGTACCACTTCACGTGGTCGGGGCCTGGGGATGAGCAGTTGGAACAGGTGCTGAGGGCGTCTGTTAATTCAAGCGCGGAAAATGGCGCCCATGCCCGGGCCGGGAGGCTAGGCAGTGGGTCTAGAACAGTGACATCACACGCTCGGTCAGATGCCGAGTTGTAAGTGCCGTGCAAGGCGGACCAAAGGTCTGCCATATCGTTGCAAGGTTTACCCTGATATTGGATCGCCTCACAAGGAGGGTTCTTCCGCGCTTTAACCCAGTCCATAAGGTCCCAGGGGCGCTGATTAGTTTCTGCGATCTCCTCAATTCGTGAATCAAAGAAAATGCGCTTTGCAAGCCTAGTGGCCGCACGAAATGCCTTCTAGTCCTCCCGCGAACGAGATTTCTGATATCGACGAAAGGTTTTCTGACACTCGTCATCCCACCACGGGTGCGACCATTGGACAATCTGCTTGGACGATGAAAACATGTCCCAGCAGGCCTTGAAAACCGCGGCAATGGCTTGTGCCATGGCCTCGACCTCCTCGGCTGTAGTAGGTTCCTCGCGGGCGCAGCTCGCGAGGCCAGATCTAAGAGTTTTGATGTAATCTCACTCTGCATCTGTATTTGGCTTGATGGATCGGAATTCACCAATCTCACCAGGATCCGAGAGTTTAATAGCAACTGAGATCGGAATGTGATCTGAGCTGCCCTGTAGATTGATCTCACGATGTGGCGGGTACGCGATAACATCGGATGGACGGATAAAGACGAGATCGATCACCGATGGACGGAGATCCTTGTTGTGAGAGTAGAATGTCGGGCCATGGTTGTCCGGCAGAGCCAGATCCAGACCCAGATCACCTGCTGCTTCGAGCAGAGAGATAGGCACCGTATGATGCGTAGTTACCCGAGGGTCCCACACATACGAGTGACAGTTGAAATCCCCTCCCATGTAATGGAACGTGGGGAGTGAGTTAGAGCGCTGGGCAAGGTACCAGATCGCCGTATGTTGCACATCAGAATAGACGTTCATGAGATTAAGCACTTGTCCATGGACAAAGAGCGAAAGGACAAGAATATCGGGATGATCGATAATGTCTCGTCTAAGGGATGGACGCAGACGCGTAAGCCTATTATGACAATAAGCGAGTATGTGTACTGTGGTACCCAGTTTGGGAGGTAGCGCAATTGTCAGCCACTCAGGGTGCTTAGGCGCTCCAATAACATCGTCTCCCTCTTTGTTAGAGGAGGAGACTGTCTTACGAATGATGCCCCATGGGGGCTCTTGGAGAAATAGAACATCGAATCGATTTCGACAAGTTTCTAGTAATACATCAACGAGCAGACGATTCTTAGCTACATTGAACAAACAAATCCTAATTTCCTCCACGGTGTCTTGACGCATCAAGCTACGGGGGGTTTATTAGGGTGGGGGCGGGGCGATGAACGACGAACTCTCACCTCGGCATACTTGGCCTTGATCCAGTCACGGTCAAAGTGGTGGGACCAGAATTTGCACTTCCGATCCATAGCAGCGTGCTCATCACCGCAGTTGGGGCAACGAGACTTGTGCGGGCAGGGCTCGCCCTCCTTGGTGGGAGGAACGGGCGGAGTCTTCTTTAGATCCCCGGTTTTGCAGGGGTGACATTGTTCGCGGTGCTCCTCCTTACGGTGAGGGCCCGAACAGTGGGGGCAGCGAGGCTGGGCAGCCTTGCACGAGTTGGACGCATGGCCCCACCTCCAGCAGCGAGTGCAGAGAGCGGTGCCCGGGTTAGCAGCAGCGGCGCGAATTGGACAGTTACGCGACGAGAAATAAAGCGTCTTCCCAATGAGAGTACGCGCGCAGGCCCCTGATTGGGAGTCCCAGATATTAAAGTACACGGTGGCCGTGGTACTTGCTCCAGAATTGCGAACGACGCGGGCAGGGCCAGCGGGGTTGATGTTCACCCAGAATGGACTCTGAGTGAGAGCGGTCATGACCTGCTCCCCGGTGACACGATCTGAGCCACCAGGATGATAGTAGGGGACATCGAGCACCTTGAGGTACGACGTCGACTGGGGAAGGCCCACCCAAACGCGGGTATTGGCTTGAAGCTGGGCGCAGCAAACACCACGGATGAGATCAATCTCCTCCATGGTGGCGACACCGGTGGTACCAAGAGAGTAGCCATTGTAGGCCCTCCCAACAGATTGGACGCGAACAGAGAAGTTCGCTTTCTTGAGTGCGATATTGACATCGCGGTAGATTTTGGAAAGGTCCCAAGATTGAATCTTTTCGACCGATCCGAAAGAAACGAGGACCTGTCGACGAGACGGGCCTGCAGATGTGAAGCCAGGTTCCTTGCGCTTGGGGCGCCTGGAGTCCTTGCCTTCGGCTTGCTTCTGGATCTCAACGATCCGGTGAGCGGGGAGTTCGGGCAACGCCTTCGCAAGCGCGACGGTGTTGGCGGGGTTGAGGCCAGAAATCGCTTTGGCCTGCTTCGCAACCTTGGCATAAGTTCTGCCTGGTTTCGTAGCTGTAGGTATGGGAGGCGGAGGCCCCCCTCGCTGATACTCCACCTGCGGCCGCTTGGGCTGAGGGCGGGGTTGAGCAGTTGTTGTAGTTTTGGCCTTCTTGCGAGGAGGGCCGTGACTGGACGTCGCCTCCCGCATCTCCGCATCTTGCGACACAGGGACAGGGGGGACGGCAGGCGCTCGAGGCGTCTGCGCCGCAGGGGGTGGAGTGAACACCGGGGCCTGGGGTGGAGGTATAGAGGAGGCAGGCATGCGAGCCTGCGCACCCTCGAGGATAGTCATTATTTGCGAACGTTTGATAGACAGCCGAAGCTGCCTAAAGTCCTCCGCAAACTGAAGAGAGTAGGTCCCTATCATCTCAGGGGCCATATATGTAGCTGGATCCTCGATCCAACCACGAACTTTGCGGAAGGCGGAGGTGGCCACAACGATGTCGATCCCCGGGTTCAACCGGCCTAAGTGGGAGTGGTGCCTACCACTTTTAATGAAAAAAACGCGGCAACTGCCAGCACGCACTCGTGTTATTTGCCGTCTCAAATTTGAAATGAAACAGCCGTACCAATTTATGAAATCGCACACGGCAAAATTATCATTTATTGCCGCGGAATTTTCAATTCTATCAGGCGCAATTTTCATTAGGTGCCGCATGTGCTATCATTAAATGCCATGCGCAATTTCAATACTTGCCATATGTGTTATCATTGGGTGCCGCATATAATATCATTCAGCGCCACATGCAATATCATTAGGCGCCATGTACAATATCATTCAGTGCCATGTACAATATCATTATGTGCCATGTGCAATATCATTAGGCACCATGTGCAATATCATTATGTGCCGCATATAATATCATTCAGCGCCATGTGCAATATCATTAGGCGCCGTGTACAATATCATTCAGTGCCGCATATAATATCATTCAGCTCCGTGTGCGATATCATTATGTGCCATATATAATTTCATTCAGCGCCGTGTACAATATCATTCAGCGCTGTGTACAATATCATTAGGTGCTGTGTATGATATCATTCAGTGCCACATGCAATATCATTAGGCGCTGTGTGCGATATCATTATGTGCCGTATATAATATCATTCAGTGCTGTGTACGATATCATTCAGCGCCGTGTACGATATCATTCAATGCCACGTGCAATATCATTAGGCGCCGTGTGCGATATCATTATGTGCCATATATAATTTCATTCAGCGCCGTGTACGATATCATTAGGCGCTGTGTACGATATCATTCAGTGCCACGTGCGATATCATTAGGCGCCATGTGCGATATCATTAGGTGCTGTGTATGATATCATTAGGTGCCATGTGCGATATTATTTCTGCTGCAGGTATATCACATGAGCATATACCACATGACCAGGGGGTGTGACCTGCTAAAAATAGCCAATATCTATTATTGGTGTGGGGTGCATATGGCTGGCTGTCCTGCATTCCCTGTGCAAATATAGAACTATTATATATCAGCAGAAGCGTATTTTTGAGCTGAATCCATCTGTAAAGGTTTCATGGCTCTAGCATCACTGGCTGCTGAGATAATAGCAAAATACTGTGTTCTTTAAATAGAAATAGCGTAAATCATGAATTTCTCAGCGCCCAGGCAGTATTTTCCCACGATCTAAATTGAAACCTGTACTTCAAATGCATATCTATAAGATCAAATTGGAATTATGCTTATCGGATTACTAATGTGTATGCAATACCCTTATCAAAATCTAAATTGATTAGGCTCTAGCGCCTGCAATAATTGGAATATTGAAATAATCTAAATTGGCCCTTTTTAAGCTCATGTTACTCTTTTAGATCCCCAAGTAACTAATTGAACTCAGAACTTTACCTAATCTCATCCCGCAAGAAATGTCGCAATATCTACGCTGCTCTACCGATTGATGTACATGAAATTTTGATGTGCTGTCAATGTAGGTATCCATAAAAGGTTATTTAGAATCCATATTTTTAGTTTGCGGGTTATTACCATACCTCCAATATAGCTAACTCAGAATCACCTCTCTGAGCAGGTGTTCAAAGTACCTATATGCATACCTAACCACTTTGCTCAATTCTGTAAGGTGCCAACCTTAGAAAACTTGAGGATACTGTAATATGAGCATTACTTTATTGATATTTTATTCCTGGGCTCTTTGATTCATACACCTATCTCACATAACAGAGAAAGTGGGTAAGTATGCATATAGGTACTTTGAACACCTGCTCAGAGAGGTGATTCTGAGTTAGCTATATTGGAGGTATGGTAATAACCCGCAAACTAAAAATATGGATTCTAAATAACCTTTTATGGATACCTACATTGACAGCACATCAAAATTTCATGTACATCAATTGGTAGAGCAGCGTAGATATTGCGACATTTCTTGCGGGATGAGATTAGGTAAAGTTCTGAGTTCAATTAGTTACTTGGGGATCTAAAAGAGTAACATGAGCTTAAAAAGGGCCAATTTAGATTATTTTAATATTCCAATTATTGCAGGCGCTAGAGCCTAATCAATTTAGATTTTGATAAGGGTATTGCATACACATTAGTAATCCGATAAGCATAATTCCAATTTGATATTATAGATATGCATTTGAAGTACAGGTTTCAATTTAGATCGTGGGAAAATACTGCCTGGGCGCTGAGAAATTCATGATTTACGCTATTTCTATTTAAAGAACACAGTATTTTGCTATTATCTCAGCAGCCAGTGATGCTAGAGCCATGAAACCTTTACAGATGGATTCAGCTCAAAAATACGCTTCTGCTGATATATAATAGTTCTATATTTGCACAGGGAATGCAGGACAGCCAGCCATATGCACCCCACACCAATAATAGATATTGGCTATTTTTAGCAGGTCACACCCCCTGGTCATGTGGTATATGCTCATGTGATATACCTGCAGCAGAAATATATATCGCACATGGCACCTAATGATATCATACACAGCACCTAATGATATCGCACATGGCGCCTAATAATATTGCACAAGGCGCACTGAATGATATTGTGCACAGCAATTAATGATATCGCCCAAGGCGCCTAATGATATTGCACACAGCGCCTAATGATATTGCACATGGCACTAATCGATATTGACATGGGCTGAATGATATTCTGCACAGCAATTAATGATATTGCACACAGCACCTAATGATATTGCACACGGCACCTAATGATATTGCACACGGGCTAAAATGATATTATATGTGGCACCTATGATATTGCACACGGCGCTAAAGTGATATCGCACACGGCACTATGATATTATATGTGGCACCTAATAATATCGCACACGGCACTAAATGATATTATATGTGGCACCTAATGATATCGCAACAGCACTGAATGATATTGCACACAGTGCTGAATGATATTATATGCAGCACACAATGATATTGCCCACAGCACCTAATGATATTGCACATGGCGCTTAATGATATTATATGCGGCACATAATGATATCGCCCACGGTGCCTAATGATTTGCACATGCACCTAATGATATTGCACATGGCGCTGAATGATATTATATGCGGCACATATGTATCGCCCACGGTGCCTATGATTTGCAATGGCACCTAATGATATTGCACATGGCGCTGAATGATATTATACACGGCACTGAATGATATTTGCACATGGCACACAATGATAATACATGCAGCAAATAATGAAAATTGCGCCTGATAGAATTGAAAATTCCGCGGCAATGAATGATAATTTTGCCGTGTGCGATTTCAATAAATTGGTATGGCTGTTCATTTCAAATTTGAGACGGCAAATAACACGAGTGCATGCTGGCAGTTGCCGTGTTTTTTTCATTAAAAGTGGTAGGCACTAGTGTAAGTGGAGTTCGACGGTGCCTTCCGATACGTCCATGTACCCTGAGCCAGTGACTGAGGGTGCAGGGGTGGGGCACTGGTTCGTCTTCTTCATCCATCGCAGAGACAGAGTGGAGGCTGCGCTCGTCTGAAGTACGGGCACGCGAAGGTACTCCTCTCTCAGATGCCAGGGGTTTCTGTGGCTAACGGTCGGAGCGAACGTCATACGGGTGTCGGAGGCCCTAGACTGGGACCTTCCTGGATAGTTGGTGGCCCCAGGACTGCCAGAGGCAGCGGGGGCAGAAGCAATGCTCGCAGGTGGGGGTGGACGGGGAGTTCCGGCCCCAGCGGAAGATCCGCCAGAGCGAGAAGTCCCCTGACTTGGTTGGAGGGTTTCGGACCCATAGCTAGGCCCTGTTGTAATCCGATCGAAGATCGGCGCTATCAATCGTGCTGTGGAGGACGTTAAGACGACGAGCAGAAGTGGTCACGTGCTGCAATGGTAGCGGTTGCTAGACAAGAAGCGGATCGTGTAGTAGTTAGTATACGCGGACTGCCATCACCACCGCGTATATATAAATTGAGTTTTAAAAAAAAAAAAAAAAAGCCAAAATGCTTAACAACAAGCCATTTCTATCCACGAGTACTTTACCCTCCAGTACCCCTAACCAGTGGTCACCAGTGGTCAACCAGTGGTCACCACTGGTCACCACTGGTTCCACCACTGACCAAGCACTGATTTTACTACTGACCAACCTCTGACCAACCTCTGACTAACCTCTGGCTAATCTCTGGCTAACCTCTGGCTGACCACTGGCTGACCACTGGTTCCACCACTGGCTAACCACTGACTGACCTCTGACTAACCTTTAGCTGACCACTGGTTCCACAACTGGCTAACCACTGGCTGACCTCTGACTAACCTCTGGCTAACTACTGACTAACCACTGACTAACCTCTGGCTGACCACTAGTTCCACCACTGGCTAACCACTGACTAATCTCTGACTAATCACTGACTGACCACTGGCTGGCCACTGGTTCTACCACTGGCTAACTTTTAACTGACCACTGGCTAACCTCTGGCTGACCACTGGTTCCACCACTATCTAACCTCTGACTGACTACTGGCTAACCACTGGCTGACCACTGGCTCCACCACCAACTAACTTCTGACTAACTACTGGCCAACCACTGGTTCTACTACCAATTAACTTCTGACTGATTCCTGATTGACCACTGACTAGCCAGTGGTATTACCACTAATTATGCTACTGGCACAACATACATTTTACTAATGACTATGATTATACCTTGCATAATAAATTGTGGCACACAATAGTGCGCCACTTGAACAAAAAAATACATTTATTTAACCACAAGTTAATTTTAATTGACTAGTCTTTATTGGTAATTAATGTATAATTACTAGTAATTGGCCAATAGTTAGACACTAATATTTTTAGTAGTTTACCAAAAAACCTTTCTTTGTTTCTATTTCTAATTGAAAGATATATAGATATACTTTACTTTCCTATAATATATTAAAAGCATTCAGTTTATAGTACTACAATATTAGTGGATTAATTCCAAGTTCTATATTAATATACAAAGAAGAACAAATTATAGAATATTAGCACTGCCCCAATTGTTTTTTTTTATTAAATTTTTATATTATGACTAAATACTAATTTTTTACTAGTAGTTGATTAGAACTAGGTAATTTGTAGTAGATTGCTAAATGGTAAGACATTGTAAGAATATTATTATTCTTTTTTTTTTGTGCCATAGTGCTGTAGTGCATCACAATTTATTTCGCAGGATTAACAAAACATACAAAAAAGTATCAAAGGCCACACTATCAAGAGAGAATATTAGTAGTGAGTTAGTAGTTTAATAGTAGTCAGGTGGAGCTACTATTTAATTACTAGTTAGTCAGTACTTAGCAAGTAATTAGTGGATAGTTGGCCAGTGTTAGTATTACTATTTAGTTAAAGGTTAGCTGGTGATCAATCAGTGGTAAACCTAGTTAGTCAGTGGTGGAAGATTAATTGGTGGTGGAACCAGTGGTCAGCCAGAGGTTAGCCAGTGGTCAGTTAGAAGTTAGCCAGTGGTAGAACCAGTAGTCAGCCAGTGGTTAGTTGGTGGTGGAACCAATAGTCAGCCAGTGGTTAGTCAGTGGTTAGTCAGTGGTAGAGCCAGTGGTGGAACCAGTGGTCAACCACTGGTTAGCCAGTGGTTAGTCAGTGGTGGAACCACTGGGCAGTCAGAGGTTAGTCAGTGGTGGAGTCAGTGGTGGAACCAGTGGTTAGTCAGTGGTGGAACCAGTGGTTAGTCAGTGGTGGAACCAGTGGTTAGTCAGTGGTGGAACCAGTGGTCCATTAGAGGTTATTCAGTGGTGGAACCACTGGTCAACCACTGGTCAGCCAGTGGTTAGCCAGTGGTTAGTCAGAGGTTAGTCAGTGTTGGAACCAATGGTCAGCCAGTGGTTAGCCAGTGGTTAGTCAGAGGTTAGTTGTGGTGGAGCCAGTGGTAGAACCAGTGGTCAGCCAGTGGTGGAGCCAGTAGTTGGTCAGTGGTCAGCCAGTGGTTAGTCAGAGGTTAGTAGCAAAAATAGCAGCTGGTCAGTGGTGGAACCAGTGGTAACCACTGGTGACCACTGGTGACCAGTGGCCAATTTGGCCAGTGGTGACCACTGGTCAGCCACTGGCCCCCAGTGGTAAAAATTTAATCATTCATTTCCCAGAGGTCTTTACTCTCCAGTACCCCTAAGCAGTGGTCAACCACTGGTCACCACTGGTTGGTCAGTGGTCAAAAATGAAATTCTACCATAGAATAGTATAGTGGAAAATGAATGATTAAATTTTTACCACTGGAGGCCAGTGCTGACCAGTGGTCACCACTGGCCAAATTGGCCACTGGTCCCAGTGGTCAATCAGTGGTCACTAGTGGTCAATCAGTGGTCACTAGTGGTCAACCAGTGGTCACCAGTGGTTAACTGGTTCCACCACTGACCGCTGCTAATTTTGCTCTGACCTTTGACTAACCACTAGCTCCCCACTGGCTGACACTGGTTTACCACTGGCTCCACCAATAACCTCTGACTGACCACTGGCTAACCTGGCTGACCATTGGTTCCACTGACTAATCACTGGACTGACCACTGGCTGACCACTGTTCTACCACTGGCTAACTTTTAACTGACCACTGGCTAACCTCTGGCTGACCACTGGTTCCACTGTCTAACCTCTGACTGACCATGGTTCCACCATGACTCTACCACTGACTAACCTCTGACTGCTCAGTAGTTCCACACTGACTAACCATGACTAACCACTGACTAACCACTGGACCAGTGGTTGACCACTGGTTCCACCACTGCTCTACCACTGACTAACCACTGACTAACACTGGCTGACCATTGGTTTACCACCACTACCACTGGCTAACTACTGTTCTACCACTGGCTAACTTCTAACTGACCACTGCTACATCTGGAAACCGGTTTCTGCTGGATAGCAGAGATGTCACTCTGCGTGACTCCGGAGATCAGTGGCGCTCTCCACGCCTATGGTAAGTCACACTTTGCTACGGAGCACTCTCAGAGCAGACTTGTACTGTATAGTGCAAGCCTACTCTCAGCACCTCCTCGAGGTGCGTTCCTCTCCCTTACTCTCTGAGCAAGGCACTCCTCTCATTGACTCTCTCTCTCGCGCCAGCCGACTGACTCCGAGCCTTAATAATAATTGACATGGTGAGTTTTTCCCTACTCTACTCTTCAGGCTTCAGCTCACAAATGCCTGCCCAATGCAGAACTCACTGTCAGTGTCACCACCTCATCAGTCCAACTCGCCCTCGCCGCCCACACTTCAGTACGCCATCTGCAATTGTTGGCTGAAATTCTCATTTCACTGGTGAATGTGTCCCAACTTCGGAACCAGAGGAAGTAGAACTTCAAGTAAGTTGTCGACTTTCATGTAGTTCCAGACTCAATATGCTAACTTGATAATATACAGTGGCCTGTAGCTCTGGGTCAAGTCATTGAGGCTATCATGAACCTCACGCACGATGTCGATCCCGGGCACATTTATCCAGGCAAGCAGCTGCTGCACCACAAACTCACAGCGCCCAACCTCCGCCACTACAGCTGTGGGTGTTGATCATGGAGATCAGAAGTATAGACTGTTGCTCATCTGGTAAGTTTCACTTTAGTTCTCTGTTGTATTTATTTATTCGTCTTGTGCCAGAACTCGGTTGACTTCTTTCCTCATCGATGTCAAGACAATATCATGCGACACGTGTCAAACTGGATGATTCAAGAATCAAGCGCATCAAATTTTTCTACCGCAAGTACCTCAAGCACTTGAAGCACCTTGAAAGCTGGAAAGTCTGCAAAAGAAGAAGTTGATCTCACCACTGTGACCGATCTGCAAGTTTCTTTGCTCGAGAATGCACGGTAAGTCAGTTTGCGCTCGCAATATACATGTGAACTCATTGGTCTGTACTAATCTGTCCCTGCCCAAGCAATCTGAGGATCCTGCAGCTGAACCTGAAGAAAGTGAAGTAGACATGTTGGCTGTATTCATGGTAAATGAGAGGGTGGTGTCACAGTAAAGTACCAGAAATAATATTTAATTCCAATTTTTTTGAACGCTTGAATTTTCATTGGCTATCTGAATGCGCCTAAGTATGACTAAAAAGTGCTTTTTACTCCATTCCTCGCTGGGCTACAAGGTGCTACAGTTGGCTATAGTGCTCCTGGACTCCTGGACTCAGGTGTGCTACAGGGTTACTACTGACTCCCATGCTCTTGCACTCCATCACTCTCGCATGCTATTTAGCACATTTAATACTATCACGCACTCAGAGAGCAGGTACGTGTCTCCAGGACTCCCGTGCTATGTAGCACTACATAGCCAGCTGTAGCAACGACCCAGTTCCCAGATGTAACCTCTGGCTGACCACTGGTTCCACCACCAATTAATCTTCCACCACTGACTAACTAGGTTTACCACTGATTGATTACCAGCTAACCTTTAACTAAATAGTAATACCAACACTGGCCAACTATCCACTAATTACTTGCTAACTACTGACTAACTAGTAATTAAATAGTAGCTCCACCTGACTACTATTAAACTACTGACTCACTACTAATATTCTCTCTTGATGGTGGCCTTTGATACTTTTTTGTATATTTTGTTAATCCTGCATAATAAATTGTGATGCACTACAGCACTATGGTGCAAAAAAAAAAGAATCATAATATTCTTACAATGTCTTACCATTTAGCAATCTACTACAAATTACCTAGTTCTAATCAACTACTAGTAAAAAATCAGTATTTAGTCATAATTTAAAAAATTAATAATAAAAAAACAATTGGGGCAGTGCTAATATTCTATAATTTGTTCTTCTTTGTATATTCATATAGAACTTGGAATTAATCCACTAATATTGTAGTACTATAAGCTGAATGCTTTTAATATATTATAGGAAAGTAAAGTATATCTATATATCTTTCAATTAGATATAGAAACAAAGAAAGGTTTTTTGGTAAATTACTAAAAATATTAGTGTCTGACTATTGGCCAATTACTAGTAATTATACATTAATTACCAATAAAGACTAGTCAATTAGAAATTAACTTGTGGTTAAATAAATGTATTTTTTTGTTCAAGTGGCGCACTATTGTGTGCCACAATTTATTATGCAAGGTATAATCATAGTCATTGGTAAGATATATGTTGTGCCAGTAGCATAATTAGTGGTAATACCACTGGCTAGTCAGTGGTCAATCAGAGATCAGTCAGAAGTTGGTTGGTAGTAGAACCAGTGGTTGGCCAGTGGTTAGTCAGAGGTTAGTTGGTGGTGGAGCCAGTGATCAGCCAGTGATCAGCCAGTGGTTAGCCAGTAGTCAGTCAGAGGTTAGACAGTGGTGGAACCAGTGGTCAGCCAGAGGTTAGCCAGTAGTCAGTCAGAAGTTAGCCAGTGGTAGAACCAGTGGTCAGCCAGTGGTCAGTTAGTGGTTAGTCAGAGGTTAGCCAGTGGTTAGCCAGTGGTGGAACCAGTGGTCAGCCAGAGGTTAGTCAGAGGTTAGCCAGTGGTTAGCCAGTGGTGGAACCAGTGGTCAGCCAGAGGTTAGCCAGAGGTTAGTCAGAGGTTGGTCAGTAGTAAAATCAGTGCTTGGTCAGTGGTGGAACCAGTGGTGACCAGTGGTAACCAGTGGTTGACCACTGGTGACCACTGGTTAGGGGTACTGGAGGGTAAAGTACTGTTATTCCCCCGCATATCCAGAAGCCGCTATACACACGGCATTTGCGCCCACTCACCAGTAGGCACCCATGTGCAGCCGCCCCAGTAGCCGCAATCATTATTCCCCTGCACAAATAGAAGCCGCCAGTTGCTCCCACCCACCCCCAGCTGACACCAAGAGTGGCTACGCTAGGTGCGCTGGTTGCTCCCGACCAGCCCAGGGCATTTACAAACAGCCGCAGATGGTACCCCATTTACTGCCGCTCTGTCCTGCACATCAGTATGCCGCCGCATGCCCCTACAAGCTGCCGCAATTCATGCTGCCGCACCCCAAACCATACATTTATTATACTACAATTACTATTAGTCTAATACTAATGCTGCTATCAGTACTAATACTATTAATAAGAGGCTCCCGCGGGGTCCCGCGGGAGCGTGTCACACGCTACACTGTAGCCATCCCGTTTAGCGTGCTTCACACTATGTTGTTGTTTAGGAATGTGGCAGCTGCTTGTCTGCCTGCCCAGTCCTGCTTGCATCCCTCACACCATCCACTGTCTAGCAGACAGCTGAGCATGGGTGGGAAATGACAGTGCACTATCACTGATAGCAATGCTAGTGACAACCAGAGTGCAGCAATGGGCTGGCAGACATCACCCAAGGCATGCCACTGCGATGACGCTACGGGTGAACAAATGCTGCAATGACTGTGTTGTCTCTCAGGTGAAGCCCCTGCCTTCTTTTCACTGATGTTGATACCATAGTGTTAAAGGCAGCAGGTAGGCGAGGTTGTCAGACAGCTAGCTGCCAAGTTAGACAGACTTGGAGTGAGATATAGACGAGCTATGAAGAGCTGAAGTATGCCAAGGTTGCGAAGCAGGCCAAAGTAATTTCTGGCCTCAACTCTGCCAACACCAATGCACTTGCGAAGGCGTTGCCCAAACTCCCCACTCACAAGATCGTTGAGATCCAGAAACAAGCTGAAGGCAAGGACTCCAGGCGCCCTAAGCGCAAGGAACCTGGCTTCACATCTGCAGGCCCGTCTCATCGACAGGTCCTCGTCTCTTTCAAATTGGTCAAAAAGATTCAATCTTGGGACCTTTCCAAAATCTATTGTGATGTCAACATTGCACTCAAGAAAGCGAGCTTCCCTGTTTGCATTCAATCTATTGGGAGGGCCTACGATAGCTACTCTCTTGGTACCACCGGCATCGCCACCATGGAGGAGATCAATCTCATCCATGGTGTTTGCTGTGCCCAGCTTCGACCCAATACCCACATGTGGGTGGGCCTTCTCCAGTTGACGTCGTACCTCAAGGTACTCAATGTCCCCTACTATCATCCTGGTGGCTCAGATTGTGTCACCAGCAAGCGGATCATGACCACCCTCACTCAGAGTCCATTCTGGGTGAATATCAACCCTGCAGGCCCCGCCCGCATCGTTCGCAATTCTGGCATGAGTACTATGGCTACTGTGTACTTTAACATCTGGGACTCCCAATCTGGGGCCTGTGTGCATACTCTCATTGGGAAGACGCTCTATTTCTCGTTGCGTAATTGTCCAATTCGCGCTGCTGCTGCCAACCTAGGCACCCCTCTTTGCACTCGTTGCTGGAGGTGGGGCCACACATCCAACTTGTGCAAGGCTGCTCAGCCTTGCTGCCCCTATTGTTCAGGCCCTCATCGCAAGGAGGAGCACTGCGCACAATGTCACCCCTGCAAAACCAGGGATTTGAAGAAGACTCCACCTGTCCCTCCCACCAAGGAGGGTGAGCCCTGTCTGCACAAGTCTCGTTGCCCCAACTGTGGCAATGAGCACGCTGCTATGGATCAGAAGTGCAAATTCTGGTCCCACTGCTTTGACTGTGTCTGGATCAAGGCCAAGTATGCTGAGGTAAGAGTTTGTCGCTCATTGCCCCGCCTTCACCCTAATAAACCCCCCGTAGCTTGATGCGTCAAGACACCGTGGAGGAAATTAGGATTTGCTTGTTCAACATAGCTAAGAATTGTTTGCTCGTTGATGTATTACTAGAAACTTGTTGAAATCGTTTCGATGTTCTATTTCTCCAAGAGCCCATGGGGCGTCATTCATAAGACAGTCTCCTCCTCCAACAAAGAGGGAGATGATGTTATTGGAGTGCCTAAGCACCCTGAGTGGCTGATGATCACACTACCTCCTAAACCAGACACCACAGCACGCGTAATTGCTTATTGTCATAATAGGCTTACGTGTCTGCATCCATCCCTCAGATGAGACATTATCGATCACCCCGATATTCTTGTCCTCTTGCTCTTTGTCCATGGACAAGTGCTTAATCTCATGAACGTTTATTTGGACACTAACCACATAGCAATTTGGTATATTGCCCAGCACTCTAACTCACTCCCCACCTTCCAATACATGGGAGGGGACTTCAACTGCCACTCTTCGGTGTGGGACCCTTTGGTACCCTCGCACCATACAGTGCCTATCTCCCTGCTTGAAGTGGCAGGTGATCTGGGTCTGGATCTGGCTCTGCTGGATAACCATGGTCTGACATTTTACTCTCACAACAAGGATCTCCATCCATCGGTGATCGATCTCATTTTTATCTGTCCATTAGATGTCATCGCATATTTGCCAACAATAGTCCCAGCCAACAATAATCATAAAATATGGATAGATCCGCGACCCCATTGTGTTATCATTCATGGTCATATAAAACACCTATTTCATAAGTACTGGATAGCATAGACATTTTATTGGATTCATAAATCTGCCCGCACAAGTCTCGTTGCCCAAATTGTGGCGAGGAGCATGCTGCTATGGATCGGAAGTGCAAATTCTGGTCCCACCGCTTTGACCGTGACTGGATCAAGGCCAAGTATGCCGAGGTGAGAGTTCGTCGTTCATCGCCCCACCCCCACCCTAACAAACCCCCCGTAGCTTGATGCGTCAAGACACCGTGGAGGAAATTAGGATTTGTTCGTTCAACGTAGCTAAGAATCGTTTGCTCATTGATGTATTACTAGAAACTTGTCAAAATCAATTCGATGTTCTATTTCTCCAAGAGCCCCCGTGGGGTGTCATTCGTAAGACAGTCTCCTCCTCTAACAAAGAGGGAGACGACGTTATTGGAGCGCCTAAGCACCCTGAGTGGCTGACCATTGTGCTACCTCCCAAACCAGATACCACAGTACACGTACTCGCTTATTGTCATAATAGGCTTATGCGTCTGCGTCCATCCCTCAGACGAGATATTATCAATCACCCCGATATTCTCGTCCTTTCGCTCTTTGTCCACGGACAAGTGCTTAACCTCATGAACGTCTAGTCTGACGCTAACCACACAGCGATCTGGTATATTGCCCAGCGCTCTAACTCACTTCCCACCTTCCAATACATGGGAGGGGACTTCAATTGTCACTCTTCGGTGTGGGACCCCTCAGTACCCTTGCACCGCACAGTGCCTATCTCTCTGCTTGAAGCGGCAGGCGATCTGGGTCTGGATCTGGCTTTGCCGGATAACCACGGCCCGACTTTCTACTCTCACAATGAGGATCTCCATCCATTGGTGATTGATCTCGTCTTTATCTGTCCGTCCGATGTCATCGCATATCCGCCACATCGTGAGATCAATCTACAAGGCAGCTCAGATCACATTCCGATCTCGGTTGCCATAAAGCTTTCGGATCCTGTGGAGATCAGTGAATTCCGATCTATCAAGCCGAATACAGATGCAGAGCAAGATTATATCAAAGCTCTTAGATCTGGCCTCGCGAGCTGCGCCCGCGAGGATCCTACACTAGTATCTGCTAATATCATGCATGAAACCCAGCCTTTAGGCTAAGTAAGGTCATGCATCCAGGCCGGCAATTCAGCCTACACAGCCACCTCTCTTAGCTGACTTTGAATATTTTGCTTATAAATTGCCACCTACTGTGCTGCTTATTGCTGCTCACTGTGCTCGACACTGAGCTAAGGGTGTTGGTCGCCGTCATCAGGGTCATCCAAAAAAGGAAAGTGCGCCTAAAAGCGCAGAAACAACAGTCTTCTTTAAGCGCTTGCTTTGTTTCCCATGACTTTAGGGTTATCCTAATAAGGAAATACCAAAATAATTCTATTATCTATCTAATTGAAACGCGTCGCGCGTTCCGTTTAAGTAGAGCCCTTAGATCACCCGGATAGAACTAGCACTCAATATATATTGGTGGTCCTAACGTGGGGTGAATAAAGTAAAAGCTCTCGTATCAAAGGTAAGTAGCGAGGTATATATACTGGCATCGCTTAATGATGCCAGCAACGGAACATGTAAGTAAATGAACTATCTAATCAGGAACCGTTACACTCCCCCTTTGAGATTGCATTGACAATCTGAAGAAAAATGTTATGAAAGTAATAAGGTAACCGTAAGGACGCGTTAGCATCCCTCGATCATAGGTGAAGTAAAAATAGAATAAGATTTGGGTAATGGTAGGGACATACTCGCGTTAGCAAATACATCCCCGGATCGAAGTATGGGTAAAGTTTAATTGAAAGAAAGAAGATAATAAGAGACCGACCATTGAGTGAGCACATACAAACATAATTACATCAAGCAGCAGTCGCTTCAGTCGGCTCACTATGGACCGGACTCTTGGGCGCTTCAGATGTCACAGGTGCGGCCATAGTAACATCAGAAGGTTCATCCACGGTACCCCAGATGCGTGGAGTGAATGTCTCAACATCAAGACGCGACATGAGGATGGTAGGAATATGATCTCCACCATACAAAACCCAATACGGGCTATCCAGATTGAATGCCGAACGATCTTGCTCGAAGAAGTGCTTTAAGCGCCGGCAGTCATCGTACGTAGGAATAAACCACCCAGTCCATTGAGGGATGGTTGGTGGTACTCCATAAGTCTTCAAGCGCTCCATGCGCTCATCGTCGACAGCACGCGCTTTGTCTCTCCATCCAATGTTGACAAAGATTTCGTCGAGAAATTGACGCCCGTAAGCGTAACAATGATCAATGATTGACACGGGTACACCATTCTCAATGAGATGAGTGCATATGTCATCAAGAGTAAAATTCTTCGCATTTGCCTCAATGAGGTTATGCGGCATAATGGAGAACGGCGGTCCATTCGCTTCAATGAATGGCATAGTGGGATTGGAAGTGTTGTACGCATCAATACGCTCTTGATATAAGTGCGGTTGTGCAGCTAGCATAGCAAACTGGGCCATATAGGCTTTGCGAGCATCCACGTACGTGGCCCAATGGAATGAGCAAAGCGGTTGGCGAAGACTGTCTCCAACCGTACTCGTCCAGCATAGTCCATGATAAGGCCCTTGATAGCATTTCTAGTACCATGGTGTGATGAGTTAAATAATATCGACTCCAGTCGGTAAGGTGGAAGGTGTCTCGAGGATCGGGTAACCCATATCCTCCATTCTTGCCATTTGCGCGACTGGTACGGGTCGGCGGCATCGTCGAGAATGGAAGAAATGATTCTGGATCTTTAAAGCCTTTAGGGAAGTAGGTGGGGTCGTACTCCTCAGGATCAAGAACAAAGTTCATTGCATCATCGCGCATTGTCGGGTCAATCCGAAGTGCGGCGTTATAGAATGAGCGAATGAGCGTATGCGCTGCATGTCGGTTGTCCTCCTCATCACGGTGTGGGCGTGTACGTGCCACTGCAATGAGTTTTCTAGCTTCGTCTGCAGTACGTGGAAAGCCTCGAGGTGCTGCATTGTAGATTGGGGTATCCGGAGAGTCGAGTAACTCAGCTCCCCGTGTCTCCGTGATGTGTGATATCACTGTAGTTGACAGGTCACCATATACGAACATATTGTTCCTCGTATAGTAGAAGCCAGCACCCCACAACAACCCAACATTGTAAAGGCTATTTGGGCGCTCGAGTGTGCCGTCAATAGCGACAAGTCCATTGACACGCGTGAATTTGCGCTTTGCATGGTCGAGCTCGAGTTTATAGGCCTCAGCAATCTGACTGTAGATTCCTTTGTTGATATTTTGACGTTTTGCTTTGCGTGCATCGCTCTCGACTCCGTCAGATGGAGGAGGATAGATATCCCGATCAAAATCAAGATATATTTTCAAGGCAGCGTCCGTAGTTTTATCAGACGGCTTTACGTAGTCCTTAGGGTCCGCTTCAGCGAACAGGCCCTTTAAACGTCGATGCACGCCCAAAAGCGCCTCGCGCACCAAGCCAACACGCTCCTCTTCCTCAGGGGATATCTGCTCAAGACCTCGAGCAGCGACAGAGAGTGAAGCCGGCGGCTGGATGATAACCGGGGTTGTGCGCTCCTGGACATGGTCAGCACGTCTGCGCTTCGAAGGTCGAGCCGTATGAATGTCAGCGGTTGGCGCGTCATTGTAGTTCAGCCCAGGAGCATTGTAAGAGGTTGGCATAGGTCCGAACAATCGATTAGACCTCGCAATGAGGTCGTCAGCGAGGGTAGAATCCGGTGCCATGGACGGTTGTCCCAAATAGGGGCTCGGTTGGGTATGGGCGCTGGAAGATGCACCCAGTGCGTCGGAGCGACGAAACTCGGGTGTGGCCCGTTCGGAAGAGTACCAGGGACGATTCCTAGCACTTTGCGTCGAGCTGGAAGGCTGCTGTTCGCCTCTATGGTTATCAAAGTGAGTCGGCCGTTCGTTAGAGCGTCCGTTTGCGTTTCCGCGATGGTTTCGACCGCGAAGATACATGAAGAATTCGATTTGTTACGAGTAAAATACGAGGGTATTGGTTAGAAAGGGGGAGGAATTGTTATCTCCCCATGTTTCTTGATAATAACCCAGCTATCATCGCCGAGCATCACGGATAACGATTCCCCTCGGCGCTTTCGGAAGCTGGGAAGGAAATTTAACATTGTGGAGCTCCAGATAACGGTCCAGAGCTTCGAGTTTTTTGCATTCATCATGCGGCTCCCATGTGGTATCACCAAGTGACCACCGTATTTCATATTCTAATTTACCCGAAGTGTTTCGTCGATGGCCTATGATTTCGTCGACATACCACTCCTGGTCATCACCGG
The DNA here is from genome assembly GCA_009935795.1 of Pholiota adiposa. Lineage (NCBI taxonomy): Eukaryota > Fungi > Basidiomycota > Agaricomycetes > Agaricales > Strophariaceae > Pholiota > Pholiota adiposa. The sequence continues at coordinate 146,134 of QEYC01000120.1, forward strand.
CTCCAAAATCGTACGGTTCCGGAGTCATTCTATTAGGAAATAATGCATCAGAAGATGCAAGATATGGTTTCAGGAGAGACACATGAAATGTCTCATTAATTCGTCGTTTTTTCAGTACTGGAGGTAAGTCCAGAGTGTAATTAGACGTTTCAGGATGCGCCTTAGTTATCCTGTAAGGTCCGATAAATTTCGGGCGAAGTTTGCGCGTCCTGTTCTTTGGTAAATTCAAGTTTTCCGTAGATAGAAAGACGAGATCATCTATTTTTAGCAACGGATCGTCGCTTCGATGTCTGTTAGCTTTGAGCGTCTGAAACGCTCTGTTCTCTATAATAGCATCATGTGCACGTGCGAGATTCTCAAGTGCAGTTTGTGCAAACTCCCGCACACCTTTAGGATATTCTCGTCCTTTAATTTCTTTGATCATTGACGGCAGATAGCCGCTGTTCAATTCAAACGGTGTGTACTTAGTAGTTTCCGAGACGCTTGCATTTATCGCGAACTCGGTCATATCAATACAGTCAACCCAGTCTTTCTGATCAGGTGAGACTGTTGCTCTGAATATTTGCGCAACGGATCTGTTTGCGCGCTCTGTTTGCCCATCCGTTTGCGGATGGAATGACGTTGACATCAAAAGTTTAGCGCCCATGATCTTATGTAATTCCGTCCACCACTTGGACGTGAACTTCGAGTCACGGTCGCTCACTATTGAGCTCGGAAGTCCGTGCAACCGCACAATTTCTCTCCGATAAATCCATGAGAGTTCGGATGCTTTCATAGTTGTATGTACGGGAATTAAGTGTACCATACTTGTCATGCGGCAAATAATTACCCAAAGATAATTAAATCCTTTAGATTCAGGGAATGGACCAATAAAGTCCATACCAATTGAATCCCATGGCTTGGTGGGAATAGGAAGTGAATGAAGCTTTCCGGAGGGATGCTTATTCGACGTCTTTGTGACTTGACATGTAATACATGTTTTGCACCAGTCCTCAATGTCTTTCCCCATTCGAGGCCACCAGAACCATCGACGTATATAATCTGATGTCTTATGAACTGAAAAATGACCAACTATAGTATGAGCTTGGTCAATTATTTGCGTGATAACTTCACGGCTATTGTGTGGGATGCATGTCACATCAACATTATTCAAGTTCCGTGTATAGATAATATTGTCCTTCACGGTGAATTGACGATACTTTTCCGGCTCTTTAATAATAAGTTGGAAAAGTTTGTCAGACTTATAGCCAAGTTTGATTTCTCGAATAAACGAGTCATCTTTCAATTGCTTTGGCTGAGGATGTTTCGCGGTACTGCGTAACACCTCTTCTAGTGTAGGATCCACGTGTTCTCGAGTTGAACGAGATTTCTCTTTATTTCTTCTGGAATTGGGTGAACTCCTAGTCTCGTACTTTTGAGTTCATCTGCTTCTTTATCACGCAATTCTACACGGTCTTTCATTTGTCGTATTCGGCTACTTCTACGAACAATTGGTTCATCCATTGCCCGTAGGTAATCTGTACTTTCAAATACCTCTTGATAACGTTGGCGGGGCAAGTCATCTCCATCTTTGTCTATTCGAACATCTGCATTTACAAATTCATATGGTTTATAAATATCTGCAGGTGTATCATTCTCGTAATATCGCGACAAACAGTCTGCGACCTTGTTCAGTTCGCCTTTGACGTAAGTAATGTCAAACGTAAAGCGAGCTAGGTAGTCTAGCCATCTCCGTTGTCGATGACTTAATGTGTTCTGTGTTTTGAAAAACTCTAATGCTTTGTGGTCGGTTATAATGTGTATTTTATATCCAACAAGCTTGTCTTCCCATTTCATTAGTGCTTCTAGTATTGCTAATGTTTCAAGTTCATGCACTGCATAATTGTGCTGTGCAGCAGTGAACTTTCTCGACATAAACCCTGCAGGTCGACATTGATTCCAGCTTGGACCTTGTCCATACATAGCTCCTACGCCGGATTTTGACGCATCACATATAACCCAAATTGGATCCTTTTTCTCGGGCTTGATAGGCTGTAATATTGGAGTCTTTGTACATAAGTGTTTGATCATTTCAAAACACTTCTGATGTATAGGACGCCACAGGAATGGTGCGCCATTTTGCGTCATGGCCATAAGCGGTCCTGTATACATTGAAATATTTGGTAAAAAATTGCCAATATAATTTACAAGTCCAACAAAACGCTGGATATCATTATAGTTTCGAGGTGTTCTCCAGCTTCGAATCCGATCTAACTTATCAGTGTCTGGATGAATTCCTTCATTGTCAATGATGTGACCTAAACAGTCAATTTTATCTGCGTAAAGTTCACACTTTGCCCATTTCAAGTACAACTGATGTTTTCGCAGTCGATCAAATATAATCTTGAGGTATTGTTCATGCTCTTCAATGGTGTTCGAAAATATGAACAAGTCATCCAGATATACATGCAAAAATCGTCCGATGCAATCTCGGAAGATAAAGGTCATCAGCCGCTGAAACGTGGCTGGTGCATTACAATCTCCAATCTGAATCACATTACTCATATAAGTTCCTGTGATCGTACTGAATGCTGTTTTAAAGACATCTTCAGGTCGTATTCGTACTTGCTCGTATGCATCTGTAAGATCTATTTTGGATCTATATTTAGCTCGAGCTATGTCTTCTCGAATTATTTCCTGGTCAGGTAAAGGCGTAACATCCTTTATTGTATTGTCATTACGTTGACGGCAATCAACGACAGTCCTCAGTTTCCCATCCTTCTTTGGAATACACATCAATGGTGCAGCTTGAGTTGCGCTACTCGCAACCCACCATCCCGCATTCACATAACGGTTAAGCTTTTCATAAAACTCGGCTCGTAGTGATTGCGGGCACCTTGGAGTATGATAATTATATCTTTGATTCTCATCTATAAGGTGTATTTCATGGTTGATTTCCCGAAATGGCGGAAGTTTACTTGGAGTACCATTCACAATATCATCGTATTCCTGTCTCCAGTTATCCCGTAATTGCGGAATATCCTCTTCTGTCAAGACAGCTTTTGCCTTTCCTTTCTGTCAGACAGCTTTTGCCTTTGATCATAATTTGATTTCTTGAGCTGCGCGAATCTCTTCTTTAGGCGCTGGTTTAAGCTTTTCAAATCGTAATTTGAGTTTATTTATATTCTCAATATCATCTTGAATTGAATTCAATCTATTTTTACTTCGAGTTTCTTTCTTCCGAAGGTCTTTCGCATTAGGATATATAGTATCAAACTCAACTGAATCTGATATTTCATCAGGAAGTGCAGTTCGATATTTTCCTGCTATGGGTACGGTTATTCTAGTCTTGTGCGCAGTCATGTCATACATGATCTGATTCAATTCTTTGGGCATTCGTGGGTCATATACCCATTCTAGTTCTGGATTTGGTATAGGACGTTCCCAAAATGATCGAACATGTGGGCGCTTACTGATTTGTTCCCTCAATCTCATCTAAGATCTTTTTCTCTGTCTCATCATCTATGAGATCTTCAACTTTAACTTTTGAAGATGTTGGTTGGCAGTATGCTATATTGCTCTGTGATAGTGGCTCTTTATCTTTCACCACATTTACTTGTTTTTTCTTCTGTTCCCGATATTTATCAGAAACTTTAACTTTCGGTTTCTCAGATTTACGCTTGTGATCTGTCATTTTCTCAACTTTTTTCGCATTTTGTGTGCTCTTTCCCCCTGCTGAGGATTCTTAAGATCCTCAACACTTATGCTAATATGCGCTACAATTGACTCAATTGAATCTGGTAGTGCACGTGATGATGAATCCCGCAGGACTCGTAGGTCATCCTCATCCACCACCTCCTCAATAGAAGGTTGGTGCTTTCGTAGTCACTCGGCTCTATGATCACTGGCCCGCGCTCTATTCACTTGAGGCTCAATGTTTGCTGGATAAGGAAGAGCCGGAAGTTCTTTACCATTTATAGTAATTACTTTCCGTCCAAAGTCAAGAATAACTCCATGCTTGTGCATGAATGGAGTTCCGATTACTAGATCATAGCGATCTAAGTTACATATATCGACATATATGTTATCTTTAACACCAGGCATTCCGATGTCAACTTCAGCACCATGCGTGATCTTTGCACGACTTCCAACTGTTCCCAACTGGATCGTAAGTGGATCAAGCAGTGGAAAAGCTTTGATCTTAGCAATATCAACAAGTACTGGTGTTATTGCTGTGGTAGTGCTTCCTGCATCCCACAGTGTCCAAGCTTCTTGTCCATTGACCTTAGTATAGGTTATCAGACAAAGTTTCTGTTCCGGCCGTGTAACCGGCCGTGGTCGTGGTGTCCCACTTGATTTGAATGTACCTCTTCGACGCTGTACATTTATAACTTTCTTTTGCTGCTCAATGTCAGGTGTAACTTCAGTCATTGCTTGAATAGTATCATTCACATCCACTTTACGGAAATCGAGTACCATAGATTCATTATTGTCTATACCTCGCATTCCATAAAGGCTTTCTGTCTCTGACTCTCGAGTGTAGTAGTCATTTTCATATGGAACATTAACAGATTCTGTATCACTTTGCTGATTTTCATCAGAACTATCTCCTCGCGAAGCATCTGATTGATTCTCATTTTCGCCATCAGATACTGAGTATGAAGACATAGGACGGTTGTTATCTAAGTCATCATTATCTTCATTTCCTGCTGTTGTATGTGCTGCGCGCACATACTCTTGTCTATTATGTCCATGATTCTTCTTAGTTGGACAATCAGGTGCATAATGTCCCATTTTTCCACATGCAAAACATTTAACTTGGCTAAGTGCCTTGTCATTATTTTTGCGGTTCACGTCATTCCCTCAGTCGTTAGGGAATGATTTACGAACAACTAGTTGCCTTGTTTCTACCTTTGGACGACTAGGCATGTCGTTCACATTTCGAGGTTGATGGTAGGGTCGTGATGGGCGCCTATCACGCATCTGCGTCACTTTCTTGCGCTCGCGCTCACGCTCACGAGGTGAACCCGTATCTTGTCCATCATTTCGTCTTCCTGATCGGAAGGCTTGAGAGTTCTTGTGATTTGTAAACACGCCTAAGGGAGCACTGTCCTCATAGTGGCGTGCGGTACGCTCAGCAGCCTCTATAGATTTGGCTTCTTCCACAAGTTCCTCAATTGTATTCATTTCAGGCGTGAAGTCACGGTTAAATAACTCTTTACGCCAATCTGATGGGATTGCACGGATGAATCTATCTGCCAATGTATAGCGATCTGGATGATCGAGCATAGTCTCTGAAATATCACAGATCTTATCATAAAGTCCCTGTATTCCAGTCTCTGTGTTGTATCTTGCTTTTTCAAACAAGGTACGTGCATCTTGCGTAACTGAGGCAAGGATGAATCGATCATACAATGCTGTAACCACTTCCTCAAAGGTCCAATGAACCTTGGTTCGGTTCTGTCCAAAGACATGGTGTTTAAGAAAGCTATGAGCCTTCCCTTCAACCAAGAGGTTACTGTATAAACTCGTGCTTCATCTTTCTCTAGTCCACTTAAATTTGCAAGTGCAAAGTAAATAGATACATCTGTTACCCAGGTTTCTAGGACTTTCATCTTGTCATCTCCTTTGTATTTAACAAGATCCTTCATATCAGGAGGCTTAGGCCTATCCTTTTCTCCTCCAAATATACGCTTAGTTCCGCAATGATCACGGATTATATTAATTAAGCGCTCATGCATATCGTGTCGATAGCGATCTTGCACGTCATGTATTGCTGTCTTTAGTGACGGCCGATTTCTAACTGATTTGTTCCAAAAACCGGAATCATTATCCCTACTTTGGCGAGGCACCTCCCAAGGTATAGGCGCCTTTATTTCTTGTGAAGGATTTTTATTTTTTCCCTTGTCTTTATCTTGATCACGTTTATCTCTGTGATCATTATTTCGTCGATTTGGGTCTGGTTCGCCTTTGTCATCATCATCACCTGGTCCTCCAGGGTCTCCAGGATTAGGCGCTCCTGCAACTTGCCCATGTTGACTTCCTTGATTCACATTACTATGTGATTCTTGCTCGCGAACTTGATGATTTATGAACAATTCACGCATAACATCAATTACATCATTCCCATTCCATCGAATTCCTTGGTCTGAGTAATTTGTCCGACCAGTAACTTCAATGTCCCTGTCCCGTATCTGTTGCAAAACAGCTCGGTCCTGCATATCATTTGCTATTCCAATTCGTGATGTACCGGGTATTCTATACCGTCCGGCAAGTTCCAGTAGTTTATTTCGCGAAATGAATCCATGATGTATATAATATTGAGCACCTTCATTTATCATACTATCCCATCTCTCGGTATATACGAGGGAATTGGTTCTTCTTTTACAACTGGTGGAGGTATAGTTGAAAATCTCACAGATGTATTATTATATTGCTTTGGGGATTGGTTCTCATAACTTTCGTCAAGCCCCGCAGCGTGGTACTCATTTAACATTTTAGAATTAACAGATCTCGATAATTCTGTGTCTTTAGATCCCACATTAACGGAAGGCGCTTGAGTCGATCCTACGTACTCAATTGATGCGCGCTCACTTTGATCATGCGGCGATCCGATTGATGTGTTGATAGGCGCCCGCGGTATAGGCGCATGTATTTCACTCGCTGATTCAGATCGGCGAGTATTTATTTGTCGATGAACTAATTCTATGTAGTTCTCGGGGGTAGGAGCATATACGCCCCTGTTATCACCTCGATGTGTCATATCCATATAGAATTGAACACAGAGTCCAACACGCTTCATTACTGATGAAACGTACATCTCGTCATTGGCATTCCCTGGTCCTAGCCCTTTAGCGCCGCGCGCCAGGATCGTGCTCGACAGCGCTTCGGCTACCAGTTCGGAGCGTCTATCTATAGGCACTTCCGCTTCCGTGAAGTCTGCCCAAAATAGCATAAGCTTTTGTGCCAAGAACGTATTGAAAGGCACGATGGGAATATTTGTTCCCAATCCGTATCGACGCATAGCCTCATTGGCGCCGGCCCGCGGCGTGTGTCGTCGGTCCATCTCGGGAGTCCGATAAGGTACGGATATTTCGGATGGAGCCTCAGAGCGGCTATGCTCGTATCCTTCAGCCGGATAATCAGCTGTGCGACTTCCCGCTCTTGTCTGGGGAGTCATCGTGTGTTCACTGCTTCGAATGCTCGCACCCGGCGAGCGTGACGTGGCAGTGGTGCCAGCCCGGGCTTCATAGCCATGCTCAGCTGGCGGTTGAGCTTGTTCGCTCGCGCTACGTGACTGCGTCGAAGCGTACATGCTCTCGGAATTACTTGGAAAGTTTCCGGTAGACGACATCTTGTCTCGTCTGTGTAGTTTAATTTTTATTTGAGGTTTTTTATTTCTTTTTATATGTAGCTTGTTAGCTAGGTAGTACAACCAATTATATGATTGTAGTTCAAAAAAGTGAAACGCGTCGCGCGTTCCGTTTAAGTAGAGCCCTTAGATCACCCGGATAGAACTAGCACTCAATATATATTGGTGGTCCTAACGTGGGGTGAATAAAGTAAAAGCTCTCGTATCAAAGGTAAGTAGCGAGGTATATATACTGGCATCGCTTAATGATGCCAGCAACGGAACATGTAAGTAAATGAACTATCTAATCAGGAACCGTTACATGTGAAAATTTGACATTCAGTAATACAAAATTGAGAAGCTACATATGAATATAATTGAAAAATCATGCTGAAGAGCACAATACAAAAGACCTCGAAGCCTTCAAAACTTCTACCCCTGGACGACAGTACTAAGTACAACTACTGACAGATCCGAGAGCGAGACGAATCGAACGAGGATAAATATAGAACGTTCTCACGATACGGAGCATGGTCCCAAGTTTTCGTCCGAGTCCGCGAGGCGTCCTTGCTCACACATCCATCCGCCCGATAACATTCATCCTCCTCCTCCTCCTCCTCCTCCTCCTCCTCCTCCTATCTGCTTTCTCAGTGTTGGACATCGCCCAAATCAATCCGGGGTCCCTTTAAACCCTCAGGCTTTCCTCCAGCGAAATCAGCATAATTCCTTTTTTTCCGAGGTTGTGACTCGCCGGTGGGATGTGCCTGTGCCTTCCGTTTCTTGGAGGATGAAGTAGGCGCAGGTGGAGGAGAATACTGAGGAGATTTGGATGTCGATTTTCGGGGAAGAGGGGAAGGAGAATTGGCTTGGGGTATAGGTGAGTGATCCATTGAGGGCGAGGACAAGTTGGAAGACTCACTTCCGGACTGTGGGGACGAGTTCCGCGAACTGGATTCACTGTCGGAGCGGCAGGGTGGCGACGCCTTCCACGCTTCGGTGTATTCGTGATGGAATCCACGCTCTGGCCCCGTATCAGTGTCTGCCGACACGCCCTTGAGTGGGTTCTCCCCCTTGACGCGAAGCTGTTCATTCAACCACCCTCGCGCTCCCAGGTGACTATCACGTCCACATGAGTTTGCGAATCCGAGAGAGGAGTTGCCTTATGACATACTTTGGGTTATAGTCTATACACTTACTGCGCGTTTTGCGCGCCGTATGTGGTTCGACAGCTTCTACGCTGGAACCGGCTGCTGGGCTGGTGTCGATGTGGGGCTCAAATGTGTAAGTTAATGAGGCAACCCTCTCTGTGGAGTTGCTGAATTTTGATGGACTTCTCGGATGGTTTGCTGCGCTTCGAGCGCGCGCGATCCCTTTTCCTGTAACCTCGCTCATCAGATCAGAAAAGCTGATGTGTTGGAAATATCTCACCTTTTCGTCTGTCTTTATTTTGTAGATGTGGATTGGATCGAGGACTTGACGACGTCAAGGTATGTACTATCCGATTCTCAGTAACTCTCAGCTAATATTCATGACTAGAACCTACTATGCCCTGAATCGCAAGTCTCGTCCTCGATGACGGGTGGCATGATATCGAACGTCGACGGACAAGAGTCTGTTGCGAAATCTCGGAGGATTTCAGCGAGAAATCTCAGCTACAGGAAAGTGATAGCTAACCTGTATACGACATCGTCGCATCGTTGATGCGAGGCGTAGGTGGGAACACCGGTCGAGAGGGGCGTATGTGATAGTCTAAAGCATGGTGAGTGGCATGTTAATATCCGCGGCTCGATTTGCGCACCAGGTTGTCGCCCCCATCCCAGATTCGTCCCAGGATACTCATCGAAGCCGAGCGGGGGACTTCGGGTCATAAGATGGTGTAGCGAGGGAATGCCAGGCGTGGAGTACGACACATAAGACTCAACAGCGTACGTTGGTGCGACGAGCTGATGGGCACTGCTCGACAGTTGTGAAGATGGTCCGGGAATCCAGTCGCCTGGGGCATCGTATGCGGGAGCGGCTTTGGGATCCGATGAGTGTCGCGTTCTTTGATTAATACGAATGAACTCACTTTGGGTTGATGAGTTGTTAGGAAATATGGCGGGTTGGGCGAAGGGCGCATTTTGGAAGATGGGGTCAGTCTGATTATGACCGTCCTCCACGGCCGCAGCGTCATTGTAATTAATGTGATCTACATAGATGGTTCGGCACGTTAACTTTGAGTCGTCGATTAGATCGACGAACTTACTCAGGAAGGAGGACACAAATGCGGGAGGCTGGGGAAAGACGGGTGGCGAGATGTAAGTACCGAAGAAATCGTTCATGTTCGCAGGGACGTCCGAAGCGAAATTTGTTTGTTGGTTGAGTGGCGCAGACAGGGCTTGGCCTGCATTCGAAGCTTCAACTTGGTCAGATGTCATTCGTTCTGAACGCGCTCGATGAACTCACCTTGAAACAGATCTGGGATGGGAAGTGCCAGCATTTCCGATATCAACGATGTCATCATAGATTGGACTTGGTGTGGATTGCATGAGTTTATTCCGCTATTGTTGCCCAGATCATATCTGATTGGGGGTTGTTGGACCGCAACGGTCGGCAAATCCCCAAGGGCATTGGCGATAGAGGAGGTCATTATAGTGGTTGAGTTGTATATCGTCGACGACCTGGCTTTGACGGAGGGTGTTTAGGTTAAGGAAACCGGAATGAGTAGCGAGTGCGTTGCTTTTATAGCTCTCAGAAAGATAATGCGCGTTCCGCGTGTCCGACAACAATCTACGCATCAAGCCATGATTTGGGGTACTGAGTATTAATATTAATGTGACTACCTCGGGCATGTAGCGTAACCGCAGTTGGTCTATTGGCGCCGGATAAAGTGGGTCAGCGAGCGCAATCAGTGGTTTTTGCGGGAGATCACTGCGTGTTTTATCAAGGGACGCGCTTCTCTATGATATATTCTCCTCGTGGCTGATGCGCTTTATGTGCCAATCGTCGAGGCGTTGTGACATTTGTTCCCTGGAGGAAATATGCGAAGAGGTTTTTTTCTTCCGATGCCCAAAGCGCTAAAGTGCTTGTAAATGATTGATTATGATCGTTCGTGTACACTCGTGCCTCTAAGGAAGATTCAGACGCACACGAAACACAAACTTAATCTATTCAATAGAGCCAGGAGAGAGGACGTGGATGGCTGGCACCGGCCTCGTGTCTTCAGAGACGAACCCAACAACCTCCAAAAAGGCAATCGAGTTTGAAACGCCCACACAATAACGTATACCTGTCAGTTGGAACTGACAAATGTCCAGGAGCCGAACATGCTTGAATAAATTTGTGGCATATTGCTACCGAATTTCTTTATGTGTAATAAGAGATGATAATTAAGCGTGGATTGAAGGTGGCGGTCAAGAGCTTCGTCAAAGAAATAGCGTGCAGGAAGCCGTCTAAAATTAGATTCGGCACGGGAAATTCCGTCGGCAATGTAGAGGTCCCTCCTCGAGCCACATTCGTCTGTTAGCGCCGAAAACCGAACCGTTCTCCCCTCGATAAATGCTAAAGAAGAGTACATACTGTGCAAATTTTACGTTGCAATTCAGAGCGAGCGTTTTTTTCCCCTCACGCACGGTGGATCGTCTCTTCGACCTCTAAGTCACTGCTGCATTCCTCAGCTGGTGATCTTCCCTGTTGTTGTTGTTACCGTCTCATTGTCGGCCTTCAATTCAGCACATTTGTGTCCATTTATATGGGAAATATTTATTTACCCAGCGTGCAGCATGACTCTAGAGAGGGAATCGAACTCTCCGTACGTAGAAGGCGAGTGACCAATCAAAGCACGCCGCCAATGGGGCGAACTGTGCCGTGGATTTGCTGCACTATTCGCTCACTTTATCCTAATTACCTGGAAGATAAATAGAATACACGTCGAGACTCGAACTTGGGTCCTAAAAACAGCTATGGCGTCTTAGCTCACAGAACTACGAGATTCATTCTAGCCCTATACTATCCTTGCACTACCCTCAAGTTCAGTTCTCTGTCCTTCTTGTTCCCCTCTGAAATTGTAGGCTGAACTAGCTTATTCTCAAATAAATCCATGATTCGATCTCTTATTCCGAAGTCTCGAAATTTATTATCGGCCCCAAAAGCAGTAACATAAACCTCCTTCGTAATACTACTTATGGATATGACCAGGACGCTGAGGAGAAACATGACGGTTTATTACGGCGATGAGATATGATCTACATATCTCTAGTAGCTAAATATTAAACTGATCACGAGCCGCTGCTGATTGACATGGGTAGTAGAGACGAGCACGAACGGCTAAAAATACAGGAGTGGGCTTTCTGGACGCTGGACGTGAGCTTGGAAATGCTTTTTCTTGGCTCGTGTCTCTCAAGCTGACTTTATTTATCTGTTATCTCACTCTCAGACGATATACGTTATGGCATGTATATACAACTGCTTAAGCGCTCACTGATACTTATCCAATACTTATCTAGTTACCTTTCCATGAGTCGCTTGTGTCAATGGCCTACGGGAACTCGAGTATCCGCTGACAGCGGTGTGACATGGGAGCGTCGGTAATTAGCGAATGGTGTGCGATTCTATGACTGCTGGGCTGTGAAGGTCCTGCGTCCAACTGGGCGGTGCATGTTCCTATGGGAATATTCTGCACTTTAAAATTATCGGAATCCGTGTCAGCGTGCGCACGGGGATAATTGAGTTGTTATTAATTGCAGCATTCACCTCCCTTCATTTCGGTAGTCCCGTCCGCCACCTCTCCCTGCGCATTGCTGAGATAGGCGGTGGTCATCTGGAACCCCACCGAGCGCAACCTCCTACTCTTCCAACAGCATGATCCCTCGAATTCACGTAGTAGAGGAGGAAGAGAACAACGATCAGCCCACGTACCTAATCTCCACACAATTTGCTTGCCATGGACGGAGAAGATCAAACACGATGAAGGATTTCCGATCACTCACTATGGACGAAGAGCGCCCAGGGAGCGACTATCTTTCAGATGGAAGTGACAAGCAAGTGCGTCGACGTTCGGCCCCTTTACGACTTTCCATCCCAGTTGCGCCCGTCACTGTCAATACAACTGTTGAAGAGGAGCCGACCCCGCAGTCCGAGTCCCCTCAAACACCAGCGTCTATCACAACCCCCATAGCGGTGTGTAGTCGATCTCACGAAGGATGTAACCACAACCTCCAAGTATCCCGTTGCTCAAGGAGTTTGTCTGATATCTATATGGGAGAGTGGTATCGCACCAGCGACGATGGCAGAAGCAAGAACTATTGACGGTGAGTTGACCCTATCCTGAGCTCTGCATGTTGAGGCTCACTGAAATATGGATGTAGGTCGCTATCAAGCTCTTGCGCGTCTTAGCAGCCAAGGACCAGGATGTGTCGTGCACGCAAGGTATTTCCTCCTTGTACTAGCCGCAGTCAGATGATATATACGAAATCCTATTATTTTAGAAACTGAATCGAGAAGTTTATGTATGGCATAGACTCCAGCACCCTAATGTTGTGAAGCTCTTTGGAACCTCATATCATATGTCGGTAGGCCAGCTATGGTCACACAATGGTATGACAATGGGAGCGCGTCGAATATCTCGCCAACAAGAATCCAGGCGCTGACAGACTGCAGCTGGTGAGAATTCCAGAAGTAATACATCTTCTGTACGTAATTGTAAGCGCTGTTTCCTAGATCCTCGACGTTGCGCGTGATTAGGAGTACCTCCACACCCATAACCCACCGATAGTTCATGCCGATCTCAAAGGAGTGCGCCTATTTCGCTACCTATACGTCAAGCGCTGAGGCTAAAGCGTGTCTTCATTTCAGAATAATGTCCTTATCACCGATGATGGAACCGCCGTCCTCTGCGATTTCGGACTGTCCCAGGTCGTCGAGGACCTCGGGCGCCCGGCAGGCCTCACCATGTCTAACCCCAGCATGGGCCCATTGCGCTGGCAAGCGCCCGAGCTCTCCTACGATGACGAACCCACCAAACCGACATCTGATGTCTGGTCATTCGGGTGCACCGCATTCGAGGTCAGTTTCCCCAATTACGTCCCCCATCCATGCGCTGCGCTGCGCACGCGAGTATCTCCTTGCTTATCTCCTTTATTTTTGTGCAGCTTCTCACCGGCCGCATTCCCTACCCACACCGGACGCGTGATGTCCAGGTGATGATGGACATGCAGTGTCTCATCAAGCCGCCTGGTCCTGCCGATAAAGCTTTGGGTTCCTTCGGTCCGCGCGTGGGTGCGCTTTTGGATTGGTGCTGGTCCTTCAATCCAATTGAGCGCCCGAGTATGACCCAAGTTCGCGTCGAACTTGAAAGCATCTGCGCATCTCGGAATGTGTAGTGATAAAGACATTCCTACTAACTTACTTTCAACATATTTCATATCATATCTTCCTACTAATACTTAACCTTACAGAACTAATGTTCGCTCTACTACTTCCACAGTGTTACTATCTTGTTAGTTCTGCTCATTGCTTTCGACTATGCTTTCGTTTTTAGGATAACCGGATTATGCCTTCACCGCAACTCGTATATGAACGTTTGCAGAAATACGCCGATCTTAGGAGAAGAAATGTACACTCGTATTCATTCAATTTCGTAGAAGCATAAACCCGTAAACAGACTACATCAACGCGCGCATGGCGGATGAACATATCACATTCGAAGCCTCTACCAGTAGTCATCGTACACAGCATCCTGCGCCCATGCCTCCGTACCTGTGATGGGCGCGCTCCCATTCAATGCAGGGACATTGACATCAATACCTAGAGCTGTCAATGAAGCTGACGGCAGGGCATTGATAACGGACTGTTCTCCGCTGCTGTAACGCGCTTGGGTCCAGATGGCGTTGACTTGGTCATTACTGCAATAACAACAGGACGTATCAGTTCCTGACGCTATCAGACAAGGACTTCATGGACTTACTCCGTGGATAGACCATCAATCTTTTTGAAGAAGGGGAAGCGCTCAGAAAAGCCCGTGTGTATGGATTACAAGTAAAGACGCACCTGCTTTCCACCGTATTTGACTGCGGCGTCATCCAACCATCCTTGGAAGAAGCGAAGCGTCTCTAATTTTGGTGCATGGCACGATGAATTTCCAACACGTTGAACAGGGTGTGCAGAGCGTCACTTACCACGTGTCTTGATGGCGCCTAGGAACTGGAAGTGTCGTCCATATCCCTTGCGCTCCTTGTACAATTCGTAATAGCGCCTCCAGAGCTCAGTCGTATTGGGGAAGTCAGCCTTTCCGGACCAGATCTTGGCGATGGCGAGCGAGACAAATTCGGAGTAGGTGAAGGATTGCATACCAAAGTTAGCTGAAAAGCGATCAGTCAGTCAGCGATGTAAACGTAGACGAGTATGATGAGAAAAATCAGACCGTTAATGAACGTCAGGGTAGGATCCGGTATGTAGAACGCATCCAAGTACAGCGAGCGTAGGTGAGTACCATCAGTGACGATGGGCTGTACGCCGTGCACGGGGGCAGTATCGTTGACACCAAGCTTTGAGTTGTGGTACTGGGGGAAGGAAGGGATACGTATAGCGGAATCCAGTTGCGAAGATGATGTGGTCAATGCCAGAAATGATCTGTAAGAATGCGCAGCGGCAAACGTGGATGTGAGCAAAAGATGTGACTTCACTAGACTTTAGGTAGTGACTCACAGTTCCGTTAGTGAGCTCGATTCGGCCTTGATCGAATGAAGAGCCTGCTGGGAGGAACTGTTTGATTTCGCCGAACACGGTGACGTTGTGAGGGAGACGCTTCAAGAAATCGGCCTTGGGACGCTGCGGAACGGGTGCTTTGAAGGCGTCAACATCATTCAAGAAAGGATTCGTTCAATCGAACTTACTCGTCTCAGGCTGTGAGAAGCAGACGGCATCAGTAAAGAACGTCGATACCAAAAGGCGTGAAATCCAAACTTACTCGGACAGATTGATACACCTTTCCAGCATGCCTGATGATGTCGCGGGCGATCTCACTGCCACTCGTCTGTAAAAAATTTCAGCCGTTAGCATAGTATATAGATATTTGAAGCTCGAAGACTCACTGCTGCGCCGACAATAAGGATAGTTTGACCCAAGAATTCCTCAGGATGGCGGTATTGACGTGAATGTTGGATGCGGTTGGGGAACTTGTCCGCCCACTGCTCCAATCCGTCGATATTAGGAATGTTGGGTGCGTTGTATCGTCCGGTAGCAACAATGAGACCGTCGAAATGCTGTATCAATTCAAACCTTGAGCACAGCTAGCGGGTAAATATCGTAAATCGGTCGCACCTCTTTCCTCCAGATAGCCTTCTGCGTATTCCTGTCCACCCTCACGAGTGTCTTCACGGTCAGCGTCCATCCATCTTCCTCTCCCGCATCGTCGTATGCCTTCTCAGCGAGCTCAACGCGCGTGTTGTACGAGATGTTGGGGTTGTTGTCGTTGCTGTTGAGGTTGTGGAAGGAGGCGAACGCGCGAATGTAGCCTTGGAGTTTGCGGTTCGGAAGGGCTAGAAAGAAACATTATTTGAGGCGTAAAGCTGAATAGAGAAATATTCGCGTACCCCATGCCGTGCCGACGGGCCAAGGAAGCTCTCTGATCTGCTGAATGGGCTATATCTCGATGCGTTAACGAAATTAACACTGCAAAAAATATCTTATTACTCACAGCAGGTGCGTTCGACGTCAACGTATTCCAAATGGGTTTAGGGGCACGGTGTACTCTTTCCCGGTCTGCGTTTTCCTTCGCGTTATGGTACGTCTCAACGTAGGGCAATTTCGCGCCTTTGGGAGGGAGAGAAGGGATGTAGTCGCCGACAGAGATATCACGGTTGGGTACAGGTGCGTCATCGGGCGCCTCGTCGGTGTAGTGCCAATTTCCTCCCGGTACGTTATCGCGTTCGAACGAGTGTACTTCAAAGCCAGCTCCTCGGAGCTCACGGTGCGCAATGAGTCCTCTAGAGTAATAGAATCAATCATTGCCCGCAAGGAGTGAGTATAGAGACACCGAACGCCACGAGGCGAGAGAACAGACGTACCCAACACCAGCTCCGATGATAGCGACCTTACGAATGGGGCGCTTGAATTTGTAGTACTCCGAGTCGCCCTTGTTCAATGCTCCGTACGAGAGCGGTATCTGGTCTGCGTAGCTTGCGAGTACCGGTGTAGCAGCGAGGAGGGCGAGGCCGGTGAACCTCATGGTGGCGCTTGTAGAGGGTGTCGCGGCGAAGAGGTATCAGTGGGAAGTCATATCAGTGCTTCGATGCCTTTATAACAGAGCACGCCGGAAAGCTACCCAGAAACGATGCAATGTTGCGCACTACGGGAGGAATATGGCGCAAAAGCATCACTCTCAGGTTTGTCTCTGTGTTGCGTTGACGCTCACTTTAGTCAGCGTTTCGCGCGGGTAATTACAGCAATGTGATTTATTTTGCATCCCGCACCAATCTCATCAAGAACTCATTAAGCTATGCCTATCCACACTTCAAATCCTCAGGTTGACCTCTCATTACATTCAGAAGGAATGAGGTTCGATTACTCT
Source organism: Pholiota adiposa (assembly GCA_009935795.1). Lineage (NCBI taxonomy): Eukaryota > Fungi > Basidiomycota > Agaricomycetes > Agaricales > Strophariaceae > Pholiota > Pholiota adiposa. Next base: position 163,011 of record QEYC01000120.1, read on the forward strand.
TCCAGATAGGCGATCGCTTTCATGCGACGATTTTAGGATTCGAGTTTCCCACCGAGAGACGAATTGACGCACTAACGAAGTTAGAGCAAAGCCATGACAGGATGGCGCAATGCCATCTCACTGCCGCATTATCTACCTTTCCTGACCTTTACGAGTAGATAAAGGCACGGCCATCGGACTATAGATAGGTGAGCACACTAGGCTGCATGCAAAAGTCTTAGATCACAGATACAGAGTATATAAATCGAATAGTATCAGCGTATACTCCGAGTATACGCTGATACTGCTCTGGGATTCGTTGACCAGAGGACGGACGATACGAATTCGAAGGTATCAAATCATCTTCATACTCGCGCATGTTCCAGGCAGAGAATACGCAGACAGACCGAACCAAATCAATGATGAGTTCTACGTAATCCAAGACAATATGTACCGCTAAAGTCGTCGTTGTGAGTCGAGAAAAAGAGAAAATCGAAATATGAGTGATCTGAGAGCTAAATCCATACACGAAGATATTGAAGCACGACGTAGAAAAAAAAGTCGGAAGATGAACAAACACGTATTGAAATAAAGAAAAGAAAAAAAAAAAGAGGAAGAGAGAAGAGTACAATGGGTATCGATTGCTAAGGGCGGTAAAGATGAGGCAGAGGTAGGCGGGGTAGCTAGGTAGGTAGACAGATACAGAGAGAAAATATAGGAAGGAAACAAATGCGCACATACATACATGTGAGGTACATGTACATTTCCAACCGTGTATAATCAACCAGAAGAAAACAACAGCAAAAAAATCGAGACAAAAGGAAATAAAAACCAAAAAAGAAATAACGCACACACATCAATCCTCCGTCAAGATCCCCTTCACGCCTCCGCTCTGCGTCCTCCCTCCATCCCTCGCGCGCGCGGTATGCATGCGGTGCGTCTTCCTGCCCGCTGACACATTACGCGCTCGGTCACCGAACGCAGTTTGCCCTGGTGGAGGAGAATCTTCCGCTGGGGTCACAGGGAAGGGATAGTGCATCTGCTCCTGCTGCTGCGGGATGCGCACGAAGGGCACAGGCACCGGCGTCTGCTTCTTGCCCTTCTTCGTCCTGCCCGTGCTTGAACTGTGTCTCGACGCTGACGCTGACGCCGAGGGCGCAGCAGACGATATCGATGACGCGGTTGACTTCGCAGGCGCCACTGACGCAGGAGGCGGTGGAGGCACGCGCGGCTGAGGCTGCATTCGCGGCGCATCCGTCGGCGTAGGCATGCTCGGATCCACCCAATCGTCCTCGATATCATCCCCTTCGTCATCATCGAACTTCAACCCCCCGCCCTCGCTGAACTCGCGTCCCTTCCCATGCCCGTGCGCGCCTTCCACGCCACGCGTACGCCGCCCAAGATCGAACCTGCTTGTCGGGCCTGGTGTGACTGGGTCCGCAGGGTCCTCCTCCGAGGTGTCGGTGCTGTGTCGGTGCGCATGATGGTAGTGGTGCTCGCGTGGTAGCACTAGTTCGTTGTCTCCATCGTCGCCGTCGCCGTCACTCGCGGGGCTGCTTGATGAGCGCGTGTCGAAGAACTGCTCCGGCTCGCCGTCCTCCTCGTCATCTTCCGCGATATCAACATGCGCGTCGACCTCGACCGCATCCTCCTCCTCGTCAATATCAAAATCATCAGGCTCCGAGATCGACTCGAGGCCCATGTTATCGTCCGAGTCAGAAGGCCACGTAGGGGGTTCGTTCTCAATTGAGAATATCGTTTTGGGTAGCTAAACACCATCATCAGCCATCAACATCCCATGAACGAAGGAAAGGGAAAGAAGAGATTGAAACGCACCTCAGCCACCCTCCTCTTAAAATCCCACCAATCCTTCTCATCGCGACACAAAAACCCAATCAACATACTCGGATCCAAGCTACTCAGCGGCATCTTGCGCACGCGCTCGCAGTGGAAGGTCTTCAGCTCCGCCGCGCTATACGCATTGCAGTAGTGCAATTGCATGGGGTCGAGCTCTTCCTGTGGCGGAACTTGTGGTTCTATAAGTTAACGCAAACAGATAAAGACAAAAAGTGAGTCAGGAAGCGTAAGCGGAACGAAAAGGAAGAGAACGCACCCTGTCGATAATAATCGGCCGCATCCACGATGCGATGCAGACCATGCTGGAGATACGCCGGCGGCGGGCTACGTACCTCGTCCGCCTCTTCGCCCCTCACATTAACACTGTCCCTATTACTGTTACTCTCCCACCCACTCCCACCTCCACCTCGCCTCTCGCCCCCAGGCGAATCAACGTACCCATACCCATCCCCGCTCCCACTCGCCCAACTCCCACTGCCGGCCGAGCCCGCAGACGAGCTCGAGAACTGCTGTTGCAGCGGGCTGGGCGACGTGGGCGCGTGTGACGAGGACGCATGTGAAGCCACGCTGCCCGACGCGGCCGTCCTCACTGACGCAGGCGACGAAGGAGGCAGCGGGGCGGGCACACCTCGATTTCCATACCCGTACCCCGCCCCATGCGCATTCGTCGTCGATGCCCTCCGCCTCGTGCGCACATGCTGCTGCTCCTTCTTCGGCTCCCTCTCCCTCTCCTCCAACTCCTCGACCTCCCAGTCCTCCTCCTCTTCATCGACAACGCTGCGATGCCTCTCCCTGCGCCCATGATGCCTGGTCCTTTGGCCCATCACCTGCTGCGCTTTGACCCTCTGCTCCCGCTCCTGCTGCTCTTCGATGAGGCGCTTCTGCGTGCGCTCGTAGACTTGCTGTTGGACTGCTGGAGGCGGAGGGCGGAGTGGGATGGCGGGGCGCGTGTGGTGTGGGTCGAGGTAGAAGAGGTTGTCCGCTTGCGAACCGACGAAGTAGTATGAACTGCTTGGGCGGCCGCCGGCGATACCGACGCTTTGAGGGAAGGTGTAAAGCATCTGGAATGGAAAATTTTATGTGAGTAACCAGCAACGAGACAGAGAACCAAAAGGTTATTTAAAAAAAAGAACAACCAAACGTGTCAACAGAAAAGAAACCAAAAAATGCAAGACACGAAATACGAAGCCTCAACAAGTAGCATGAAGGGAACGCAGCAAAAGACGCCCAAAAGAACGAAGAGAAATACAGAAGGCAAAACGTTCTTCCCAACGAACTAAAAAAAATACAAAAACCAAACCAAAACGCACCTTAATCGTCTCATAATAAATCGGATTCACACCCTCAATCCCCAACCTAACGCCCACCAACAACAACACAGGCCTCCCACCCCACGTCGTCGCCCGCTGCCGTCTCGGCGACCGACTGCTATCCGTATCGCCGTGACTGGCGGCGAAGACCTCAGACTGATAGAGCGTGCTGTCGGTGGCGAGGGCGACGGACAGACCGCATTCGGGGAAGGCGTTGACGAGGGTCCTGTGGGTGGTTTTGTTAGCGTGTTGTATTTTTTTTCTCCGAGGAGGAAGAAGGGAAAGGCGAGGGAAAGGTGAACGAGGAAAGGAGGAAGAGAAGCAAACAGAAGGAAGACGAAGCTCGGTTGGAGGAACGCGAATAACGGTACAGGGAAGAGGAAAGAAAAATATTCGAACGAGGCAAGACGACAGAGCAAATAAGCACAGAGCGTTACACAAAACGTGCAGCCAACATCGACGAACAGCAAACAAACGACGCGACGCATGAAAATTTTACGAAAGGTAATCGAGACAGTTAGAAGGGGGAAACGGATGAAACGGACGAAGCCCTCTCCTCTCAAAACCACCAAACCGCCGAAAAAAATAAAAAACCAAAAATCTCACCTAACAGCCCCCGCAGCCACACTCGGCCCAAACCAATGCCCCACATCCGTGCCCAGCTCCTTGCCCGCCAGCGCCATCCGGTGCACGCTGAACGGCGCCGCCGGCGCCGGCGTGTCCAGGAACCACGTCAGGATCCGCACGTAGGTGGCGTAGGAGGCCGAGGGGGTTGGGTGTGCGGGGCGGCGCCAATCTATTTTAATTAACACAGGTGTTGTTAGTTTTCGACAAGACAAAGGAGTGAGGGGAAAAGCGAAAGGAATGGAGAGAGAGACAGGAAAGCGAACGCACCCCTTCCCAAATGCACCTCTACAAGCGCATTCGCCAACAAGCTCTGGCCCGTCCTCAACATGCAGCCCCACCCCGTATCCTGCGTCCACGTGTCGTTGCCCCACTTCCACGGCTTCCTGCTCGTCTTCCCCCCACCTCCTGTATTTCCACTTTGACCCCCACCACCCTCGCTGGTCGCCTTCCCGTGCCCGCCCTCGCTCTCAGCGTGATAATAACTCGAACAACCCGAGGCGTAGCCCACACTCGACGAACTCAACGCCGAACTATACATCCTGTCCACCCCCGCGCCCCCACAAGCCTCCAGGTCCGCGAGCCGGCCGTCCCGGATGGGCGTCCCGAAGTGCGAGCGGTAGGTGAGCCACACGCGCGAGGTGAAGTCGAGGTGGAAGGCCGGGGGCCATTGGCCTGCCGCTGTCGTTGAGGCTTGGACTCTTTCTCCTGCACCCGCTATCGTTGAGGCCCTTTCTCCTGCACCCCCTGCAGGGGCGCCGTAGCCGTAGCCGTGCCCAGAAAGGGACTGCGCATGCGCCGAGCCCGGACTCGAGGATAAGCCAGAGTGCGCTTCGCTAGACGAGGCGACGGAGCTCGAACTCGAGCGCCAACTCCCCGCACGCCCTCTTCCACCGGATTTATCCTTCTTAAACCCATACCTCCCACCCAAGCCCACGCTCACACCCGGGTCCGTCATCGCCCCCGTCCCACCACCAAACTCGCCCCCCGCAGACGATGAAAGCCCAGAATGAGGGTAAGACGAAGGCGGATTAGATGATAATGACGCCTCCCACCCAGGATGCACCACCCCCAACAGCCAAATCGGGTCCGCACAGCGATCGGGCACGGCGTCCGAGTCGAGGATGAGCCGCATCGCTTTATTCCCCAGCTTCGCGGCGGCGAGGAGGGCCGCTGCCCCTGCGCCCGAGCCTAGCGTTTTGCGTGGGCTGTCCGCGCTGCTGTTGGCGTTGGCGTTTGAGTTCGAGTGTTGGGATATGATGTTGGGTAGGGAGAGGTCGGTGGAGGAGGTGGAGAAGGTCTGCGCGAACCACCCGCTCAGGCGCGTTGGGATGTCGCCTATGCGGTTCCCTCCACTCCCTCCTCCTCCTCCGCGACTGCCTGTGCTGGAGGTCGAAGCGTACAAACTCGACAGATGCTGAGGCTCGGGCGCACTAACCGCTGGCCGCTCGGAGCGCGTGCGGGCGCGCGGAGACGGGATGGGGACTGGCTGAGGCGGCGACGCTGACGTTGAGAAGGAGGGCGAGTATGCTGAGGGTGGCGCAGCAGATGAGGGTGAGGAGTGAGAGTTTGGGGGCTCGACGATGATGGGTGGGTCGTCGATGGCGGAATCTGGCTGTGGATCATGTGGATCTACCGATTGAGTCTCTGAGGTGGATGATGGTACCGCGGAAGAGGAAGCGGCGTATGGAATGCCAGACGAAGAGGATGGGAGAGGAGGGGTAGATGAAGAAGAGGAGGCCGATTTCCGCTCCTTAGTGATCGAAAGAAATTTGCTGCTCTTCCTCGGTTTCGCTAGCGTCTGCTGTGTTTGCGCCTGGTGCGAATGGGGTTCGGGCGACGGGCTATGACCTGGACTCGACCCAGCGAGCGAGGACGAACCCGACTGAGAGTGAGAGTCAGCTATGGACTTGCTGCGATCGCGGATGGCCTGTTTTTGGAGGAAGCGGGGCAGCTTGGATGGTGTGGGCGAGGGCGAGGGCCGCGGATGGGTGTCGTTTGAGGACATTCCGTATGGAGGTGAAGGTGATAACACTGAAGTCGGTGCGGGTGTGGGCGTGGGTGGAGGAGGCGTTAATGCAGGCGAGGGTTTCGTTGAAGGAGGCGGAGGCGGAGATGACGCAGATAGAGATTAGCTGCAGATCAAGTGCGTCAGTTAGTCGGTCACTCAATCAATGAAGGAATGGATGAACGAAAGAATGAAGGTGGGAAGATGGGGAGATAAAAGACGAAGAAAGATAACTTGGCTGCGGCGCACACCAATACACCAAATCCAGCACCCCTCGCACTCCACCCACCCTTTCACAGCAAACACCAAACGAAAGACACTCACGCGAAAGCAGAGCAGTGGGACGTCCAGCAGCCCGCAATCAAAAACAGCCCTCAATCAAAAACCTATATCGCAAGCCATCAGCGTCCTTCCGGGTCTCATCCCCTCCATATCACACTCACTTTGTCGCTTTGTGTCACTTACTTAGCGCTCCGAGTCCCAGCTCCCTTATCTCCTCTCCGAAGAGTCGCGTGTATCCGATCCGTGTCGTAGCAGCCCGTATTGTGGCGTGACGTCTCCTGTCGTCTCGGGTCGTTTCGTCTTCTTTCGTAGCGTCCTGTACCGTCCAAGTTGAGAGAAGAGGAAGAAGAAGTCGTGAAGGCCAGGAACGACAGACGAGAGGAGGATGGGAAGCTCGTCGGGTGGATGTCGTGAGTGAGACTCGTTGACCTTGTGACACGCGCGAAGCAAATTCGTTTGGCCCGGCTCCCAGGGTCACTCTCTCTTCAAGTCCGTCATCATCATCATCGCTCGCGTTCCCCTCGCGGAGGATGCGACTGCACCCGACGACGGCGCCTCCTCGGATGGACTTGGTTTTTGTTCTCGGTTTGATCCTTCTAGCGAAGAAAAAATTTCTGTCAACTTATAGGAGCTCTCTGAATCCCATCTAGTGCCAGCGATGATCGATGAGGGCCTTCAACACGAAACACAAAATTTACCAAAAATAAAGGCCCTGCCAACATGTCGCCTACACCTCGTCTCGCTCTGACCTATCTGCAGTCGTCTGGTCCAATTTTAGAGCGCCGCCCACTGCAAGTTCCGCACTGCTCTGTGGCCAAATCTATCGTACAGCCCCCTCGTCCAATTGAATCAAGTAAAGGAATCTACGCCTCGCCCAATCACATTCACTTGGACCGCCTAAAGGCTTTTCGGAACTACGCTCTCTCCTCTGAGTCTCAGACTGTAGGATCCTGGTCCTCGGAGTCATGGTCACCGCTTCCAATCCGACCTCCCACCCAAAGACAGTGACACGCTTCCATTGACGATCTACGTACTCCTCGCACCCCCTATCCCTATCGTTACTTGCTCTTCGCTCCATACTCGGATCATTCACTTGCGTTCGATGACGAGGCAGATCGCCCATCTCTGGATTAAGTTATCGGTCATCTAGGAGGGCGAGCTCAAGCGCCGAAACTCGGGGACGACGTCAGCCTGGAGATTGCATGTACAGTACATTCTCGGTTTTCACGCAGCCTCCAAACTTCAAAGATTCATGCTCGTCGCCAAGTTTCCACCTCCTGAGTCTCGCAAGATCTCTCTGTATCATTCGACGACGAGGAACGTGCCCATTTTCGTGGCTTATTTCATCCTGTCAGATCTCTAGCGACAATGCGTCTATGCCTCCGCCGCTATCCGATCCTCCTCGAAGCTCTCCGCTATTGCTCCTAAAGCACACTAAACTACCGCGCATTCTGTCCTGCCTCTCATCCCAGTCTTCTCGCCACAAGCTCCCTCATACCTCTTCATTGCTTGCTCTATTGGGTGTATTCTGATGTCCCTTCGCTCATAATCTTGGAATCGAACAGAAAATTAACTAAACTATTCTCCTCTCCGCCGCCAAAATATCAAACAGGGCACACCTATCTCGTTGTGATTTCAACTGATATTTTCTCGTACTCGTGCGTCCGTCCATATATCTTCTCTACTCCTTGGATGACGTTGATTGTTTCGTTTGCACATATATAGCATATGACACGTCGCTAGGAGCAAGAATCAGTGGCACCCCACTTTGTGCGTCTAAATGTATCGCAAAAAGCACATTTATCGAGCGTTTTCTGACAATTAACGACAGCCTACAGGTACGCATGGTGCCCTCCACCTGCTCTTCGCTCGCCTTATATAAAACCCGTTTTGTATTCATTTTCTCATAACGAAGCCTAGAATAATTGGTTTAATTCAATTCAAAACCTTTCACACCTGCAAGTGTCGTCGTTCCTCACATATATCTGAAATCGGCGCGATAATGGTCATGATATCTCTCATCCAGCTCGCTTCCCTCGTCTTGCTCGTATCCTCCACCTTTTTTTCCGATATCAACCAATACACGACGATCGGTACGCCCTCCCTTCCCTCTTACCTTCCTCCGAGCCCAATCTGACTATACTCGCTTTGTACACATAGCGAACGCCCCCAAACCAGCAGGCGTCCTTCCTGGAGCCAGGAGGAGGCTGGATCGCGAACAAGAGTTGCGGATATGTGATGGGCACCGCCGTCGCCGGGCGCAAATTCGTCGAGTCGGCTGATAGCACAGGGTATCGTTATGGGCGATATCGTGGTAGTGGCGGGAATTTTTATACTTTGCTCATTCCGTCGGTGCGTCTTTATGTCGTTGTCTGGTTTATCATTGTCATATCCTGTTCTGTTTCACTGTACTTAGTCGCTGGATCTTTCTTCGAAAGTCATTCATATTGCATCTTCCTGCTCGTCCACGACCTCAGCCTCGATCTGCAACCGCCAACACTTCGGAAAAGACTACCGCGCCCTCACCAAGGCGACGGCGCCATCATCGTCTCGTTCAACCTCGCGCTCGACGGGCAGGCGAACATGGTGCGCGCGACGGTGCCTGCGTTTGGTGGGCAGGTCATTTGGTTCTTCGTTCCGAGGAGCTGTATTGCAGCGCAGCTGCCTACGGTGTTGAGCAATGAGAGTGGAGATAGATGCTGAATTGGGGGATTTGGTGGGATAGTACGCATGGTTCTTTTCTATCGTTCAGCGTCATTTTTTCGGTTATTTCTCCGCATAGTCATGCTCTGTCGGAGCTTTGCGTTCTACGCAAAGATTATGTACTTACTTATCCGGTGCAAGACGCACTGCTGGGGATGATTGCTATTTCATCCGAAAATAGGGAATACGGAAAATGGTCGGTTGCTATATCAGGGTGAAATAGCTTAATATTTCTAAAATAGTTAAACTATTTAATAGCTATTTCGCAAAATTCAAGATATTTCACAATGAAATAACTACAAAACATTTTCCGGATTTCCTATTTCAAATTGAAATAGCAATCACTTCCAGCAGTGACGTAGAAATTTAAATTCGTCCATGGGCTTGGCAAGCGTCAGATGTCGACAGTTATTTTAAGCGTACGATGGAGAACGCCATAAATTTCGGAGGATTGCTTCGGATAGACTCCTACATAGACACCTTCAAAAATAGCTCATTGTAACGGAGAAATGGGTAGCATTTATCACTATCACATAAATTTACATATCCTCATCGAATTCCTTCTTTTGACGCTCACCACCTTTTACGAAAAGACGTTGTAATTTACTTGGGCTCAACTCTCACAGGCACTGAGAGTAGTAGGCTACATTTAAAATGCGTCAGAAATTTCAAAATAAACAAGTGATTGAAGACGTACGGTTCGAGGCCTGGCATGTGAACGGTGACACGCAGACAGTTCCGCCCGTCCAGCCTAGACCACCGCATTGGTCCCAGTGCGCAACAGTTCCTCCAGTGCTAGGAGGGCTGGTCGGAGTCGTGGCAGGCGTCGTCGTTGTCGTCGGGCTCGAAGGAGGGTTAGGCGCACCAGCACCAGCGGAAACAGTGATCGAGGACGTTCCGCTGCTCTGGTATCCCTCCGTCGCCACGATTTGGTAGTTGTGCGTGCCCATGTTCATGCCGAGCGCCTTCCATGCGTTGAAGTGGTTCGAGGTGGTGACGGTGCCTCCGACGCGGTGCGACGTGCGGACGGACCAGAACTGGTCGAACGTCGCAGTTCCAGAGATCGAAGGTGCGTTCACGCGCGTGGTCTTGTAGATGTTGTATGTTCCGCCGTCCGAGGTGACAGTACCGAGCTGCTGCAGGCCGGAGCTTGGGTTGTACGAGCCAAACGACTCCGTGATGTAGTACTCGACGAGCGGGTTGGTCGTCCATCCGTAGACGGAGAGGTAGCCGTTTCCGTTGGGGGTGAACGTTCCGCTGTAGGTGATCGCCCTGCAGCACAAAATTATAGTCAGGATCCTGTCTTATAGTCAGATATGATGGACTTACTGAGCGCTTCCTGGGTTCCAGCCAATTCCTCCGACGACGTTTTGCGAAGCCGCCTGCCAGTTGAGGCTGTATTGGCCGGTATTGATGGTCATCGTGGCGCCGCTGCTGGCTTGCATCCAGAAAGAATAGTACATGCCACCAGAAGTTCCGGTGCTGCTGGATGTGATCGTAGCGCGACGCACAATATCGATAGCGGTGGCATTGCCAGCGTTGACAAGCTCAGCGGGGACCGCGAGCACTGTCGCCGCAGAGGCGAGTGCGAGAAGAGACGAGAGTTTGAAGGAGACCATGATGGTCAAGTGGACGAGCTCTTGAACGACCTAACGACCATTCAACGACATCGCGTTGCTTTTATAACGCCCACCGGGAGAAGTACGGTTCCACTGGAGCAGAAACTTGACGCGTAACCAGCGAGGCGAGAAGGACTCGGAGAGATGCGGATAATTCTGAATCATAGCTTCATGATGTTTGAATGTTGTCAATTTCTCAGGTTATCCCGAGCGTAGCAGGGAAGGATCACCTGTCCCAGAATGTTACGCTTATTGGCGAGCAGAATTTCTGAGAGAGGGAGGTGAATGTACCGGTAGTGCGGCTCCGACGCGTCAGTTCTACATGACCCCAGTGCGTGCTGTGAAGGTCTTCTTTTCATTTATCCGACCACTCCAAACACCGACACTCCAATCGACATGAACGGTGTTTTTTTTCAACAAGTGTGGTATGACCGCAGAGGTCCGAAAATAAATAAACATCGATGGTTGAACAATTTAGAGCTCTGGAGAAGCAATACCCCCGACAATTGAGGAGCAGATGGTGACTGCACGCGTTCAGACTACCTTCAATGCGAGGAATACCCGTTTTCATTTAACTAGGGCGGTCCGGGTGAGCCACTTCGATCATGTGGGACGGCAAACCCTCGGGTCAGTGCCATCCATTGTACGTTTGTACGTTCAGCGAGGCGACATATTCCATGCGTTTCTGAATTTAGAACATACGACAGCAAGATGAGCTCGAAAACGTTGTCGAAAGCGTAACCCATGACCTTCATGCGCCTCGTTTTTATAACTGATATCTGACTGGAATACAGGAGTGTCAGAAGGCATTGGTGCTATATAAATAGGTGGCAAAACCCCGTCCACGTTATCGGAGGCCAGTTGGATGCACTGAAAGCTGTAAATAACTTACGATTCCTCAATTGGACCCCGCATTTTGATGTCTCAAAAATCTGCCGATTGTTTATTATAGCTTAGGATGGTGAATGCGCATCTCGGCACGCTAATATATACTCAACGATGGGGAAAAGGTTTTTATATTTAGCATATGTAGGAGATGCGACAGAGGCGTTCAATTTGACGATAATGGCGTATCCGAAGATTGGTTCTTGGGATTGAGAGGGACATTAGCGTAATAGTCATCAACTAGTATATAGCAAAATTTGCGCCAAGCTGGAGGAAGTGTTTCATCTTTCCTAATCGTTATGAAAATTCTTTCGAATATTGCAAGCTAAAATTACGAATCATCTAAACCTGAAGCTGAAGCGTAACCACTAAGCGCTGAAACCTGACATATGGTGCTCCAAGCATTACACTTCGTTGTCTCCTTACCACACGAGCTTGCGTATTATCACAAAACGAACATCCATTAGAACTAAAGTCATAGAGGAAACAGTGAAGTGGGACGACGCGAGGAGGTGAAGGATGTGCACAATTCCCAAAGCGACCTATGAAATGCAAGGGCATGAGCGGATACAGTAGAGACGATGAGGAGAGGGTGGCGGAAGCGAGACGGAGCACGGCACACAATAAGAAGTGGATGGCAAGTGGACAGATTGAGCTGCGGGCAGAAGGTGAGTGGACGTTGAGCGGACGACCTGCTTGTTTGAAGCGGGCTGAACACCCAGAGCAGCGGCGCGATGGATTGATGATGTTAGAAGACGGCATATTTTCAGTCTAGAAAGGACAACCCTCAACGATCGAGGGCATACTTGGGGCTTGGGATGAGCGTCAGCGTGAAAGTTGGCGTGCGTTGAAGACTGTTGCAGCATCCAATTTATTTGGCAAATGGTTCCAGGACAAATATCTCACGCTCAACGCGGCACGGCAATCCGCCGAACCTTCGACTCTTGGCATGAAGGCGCTGGCATTCACAACTCGGTAAATGTGCATTGCAAGTCGGATCTACACCCCCTATGCCTCCGCACTTTTTCTTTTTGATACTATCTGTACGGGACATTGAAATGCGCATCAGATTTATGTAAATAATCTATCGTATGTATCACCGAAAGCATTCAAAACTACGCCTTTTTCTCAGTTCATGTTCTGCGTCGAACTTCTGGATCTGGATCCGAATATTGGATTATCAGTCCGAGGCGCTACCGATAGTACCAACTCGACCAACAAACAATAGTAGTGCGATACTCGAGTCATCGGCACGGGCGCCTTCCTCCCTCTCAAGCATTGCTAAACTCCGCGAATAAGTCGGTAGATGTGACGGCACGCAAGGCGGCCTTCCGAGCAGCATTTCGACGGAAATGGCCATCAAGTGCAAGAATCCTATTCTTCCAGTCGACGAAGGTCGTCGGCGGGTCTACCGAGGTAGCGATAAGGGTGACGATGTGTTGGTTTACGGCGTTCTGGAGAAGGTAGATTTCATATTCTTCGTTGAACCCGGACATGATGTAGTATGCCTCGAACTGGGCAAAGAATTCATCGGCGGTCTTGGTGCCCTGGCGAAGTGCGACGAGGGATCGCTGAGCGGCGTATTTTCGGGCGGTGTTGGTGTACTGCTGCTGCTGCTGCATCTGCTGGGCACTTCCAGGGGTGTTGCTCATTTCAACTGTTATATGCTCCTGGACATGCGTTGGACGTGAGGTGTTTTGTTGAGGTGAATTCGCAATCGAATGTTAGGGCGAGACGCAAGTTGGGAGAAATTATACAACGACTTTTGTGCTAGTTTCTCATATATGTAAACCATTTGTATGTAACTAAAAGTACATAGGCCTAATATACTACTATCGGATAGCAGTATCCCAAAAAATCTAAGAAATTGGTGGTCCCGTTGTCGAGATACGGCGCTCGTCGTTTTGATGGCGGAGTTGCCTATTTTGGACATAAATGATGGCGGCCTTCCCGTACTCTCACATTCTATGCAGAGATACAACTTTACAGGATCTAAAAAGATGTCAGAGAGAACATGTTCTATAGGTAGTTGAAAGTGTGTGTGTGTAGGAGAGAATGCGTAGAACGCGCACATAAGAGAACGCGTAGAACGCGCGTATGAGAGAACATGCAGCACACATAGTATGCAAAGGCTGCAAAGAATGTGTTCTTCAACACATGTTCTTCCATATGCATAGCATGCGTTCTCCCATGCGCGCATGCTACGCGTACACTCGCGTACAATCGCGTACTTTGCACGTACTATGCGCGTACACTCGCGTACTGTGCGCGTACACTCGCGTACACTCGCGTACTGTGCGCGTACTGTGCGCGTACTGTGCGCGTACTGTGCGCGTACTGTGCGCGTACACTCGCGTACTCTCGCGTACACTCGCGTACTCTCGCGTACACTCGCGTACTAGCCGTATAGCGCCGAAAAAATGGGGCCTCGTTGCAAACCATGATAGCGCCTGCCGATCATGTGATCGGAGTCCATATTTGGATTCCTTGACCTCGAAAGTCCCCAAATCCGGTTTCAGAATATTTTATTTCCTAAAGGGGAAGGCAGGAGGGAATTAACAAGTAAATGCGCCTGCGGACGCCTGCGAGCGCCTGCGAGTGCCTGCGTGCGCCTGCGGTTCTATATTTACATGAATGGGCGCTTGTGCAATCTAATTATATCCTGGGCGGCTATATGGCCATGACGTCAGAAATTTAGCGTGCGCCTGCGTGTGCCTGCGTGCGCCTGCGAGATTTTCAACATGCCTGCGAATTATATAAGCTGAGCGCCTGCGAGTGCCTGCTGCGACCTTTTGGCGCCTGCCGCTTCCTTCCGGAGCCTGCGCCTGCTGTCCGGCGCCTGCTGTTTCTTTACTGTAGCTGCAGGCCGCCTGCCAAGTGCCTGCGAGCGCCGTCGAAGCCGGTGCTATTATGTAATGCGCCTGCCATTCCCTTTGCACGTCTGCTGCGCGCCTGCTGCGCGCCTGCTCCCCGCCTGCTCCCCGCCTGCTGCACGCCTGCTGCGCGCCTGCCGAGTGCCTGCTGATTATCTAATCTATCATCCCCTCCCAATACACGCTTACTTCCCACGCACCTCTCTCCCCTCCCACCCTCCCTCCCGTCCGTGGGACCATTTCGGCGTTATCCGCTGCATGACTGTCCATATTGGGAACCGTCATCGTCAGTGCGCGCGCGCGCTCCTGTACGCTCGCTCCTCATGCACGCTCTCTCCCCTCCCACGGGCGTATCCATGGGACCATTTCGGCATTATCCGCTGCATGACTGTCCATATTGGGAACCGTCATCGTCAGTGCGCGCGTACGCTCCTGCACGCTCCCTCCCCTGCATGCTCCCTCCCCACGCACACTCCCTCCCCACGCACGCTCCCCTCCCACGCTCCCTCCCCACGCACGCTCCCTTCCGTGGGTCCATTTCGGCGTTATCCGCTGCATGATTGTCCATATTGGGAACCGTCATCGTCAATGCGTGCGCGTACGTTCACTGCCCAAGATGCTCCCTCCCCCGGTCCCTCCCCTGGTGGATTCTCCTATCCCATGGAGCGGTCCGGTTCCTCCACACCACCGGAGTCTATTTCCGACCGCCGCATGATGGTATCCAATATGGTCTGTCATTACCTATATGCGGGTGCGCTCCCGTCCAATTTCATTATGCGCACGCTCCCTCCCCTCGCACGCTTCCTCCCCTTTCACATCCCCTACCCTTGGGTGCTCCCTTCACTCATAAGTTGCACTCCCTCGTACTCTCCGCTAACCCTACGCAGATGGGTTGGTTTCTGCACTGCCACCACATTATCCGTGGGACTCTTTTGGTGCCGTGCACGGCATGACTTATTCTGTGCGCGCGCATACGCCCTCGCCCACTCCCTCCCACACGCTCTCTCCCCTCGCACGCTGTGCTCCCTCATGCGCTTCTTTCCTTCTCGCCCTCCCCTAACCTATGGCTGATTGGCCGGTCCCGCCATCCCACCGCGACTGCTGGGGTACCCGTGGGACCTTTTCCGCGCCGCCCGCGGCATATCAATCATTATCAGCACTGCATGGCCGCCGTCAGTATGCGCATACTTCCTTCTCTCCTTCCCTCCCTCCCTCTGCGCACTCCGTTGTTACACCCTTCATTGTGCCCTCCCTCTGTTCCACCCCTCGTTTTCCACTCTTTCACTATCTTGGAGTTGAGCATTCTAAATTCAGATGTGTCAGTTGTCGCTGGACTGACAAGTGTCTTCTATGTCGATCTTGACAGTTTGGAAGGTACGTCACTGTTTACAAGCGTCGCGTCTTATAATATTGACCTGGTGCATCTAGCACATTCTATCCTTTCCTCTCTATCAATCCATTTCCCCTCGACGTGCTCTACTCTGTCGTTTTCCGCAGGCAAGTCCTCGATGTATGATTTGCACAGCATGTTGACAACGCGTCTCTAGATACTCTTACCCACCGCACTCTTCTTTTTATTTCAAACGCTGCTTAACGACTTTTACATGTAAGTTCAGCTCAAATTTCCGTGTGCGATGCTCGTCAAACATGTCCTTGTTCCTCGATCTCTAGATAATCTGGTTCAATACGCTCTTACGACCTGCTACTGTAAGCGCGCCTCTACTGACCGTATGAAACCAACTCATGATGCTTTTTCAGAGTAATAAACTGAACCACAGTATGTTTGATGTATTGATATAACCGTATGCTAATGCTTCTCCAGCGACTCTAATTTTCACTGCATCAAGAATTTCGCATATCAAGATTTTCAGGCCACACTTTTCACGCAACTTTTAAAGGAATCATAACGCATTTATAGTACGTCTCAGTCTGACTTAGGACATCCGACTCTAACTTGCGTCTAGACTGTCTCTAATCTGCATTACTGCTATTCTATGTGCGTATGGTATTTACAATCGTTGTTGGTACTGACGTACTGTTGAAGAATTAACGTATCAAACTCGCATTACCATCTTTTCTACCGCACTCGCATTTTTCACATATGGAAGGTTAGGTTCCCCCGAGCTCGCTGTATTCTTGTACTCACCAGTCCGCTGGCAGACCCTCATTATTCTCTGACTCCTGAAGACCAAAATCATAAAGATGTCATTATAGAAGGTTAGGCACCCTGAGCTCGCCGTATTCTTGTACTCACCAGTCCACTGGCAGACGCTCATTATTCTCCAACTCCTGACGACCCAAATCATAAAGATTTCATTATAGAAGGTTAGGTGCTCCCGAGCTCGTCGTTTTCTTGTACTCACTAGTCTTCTAGCAGATCCTCATTATACTCAACCGACAACTCCTGAAGCCCCAAAGAAGAAAGCTGATCCAGCTGAAAAGGCGAAACGAAAAAAAAATCAAACAACCGTCCGAGTCAACTATCCACCGCCTGTGGGTACAGTATTTATCCATCGCGATGACTATGGCTGGTTCCGTTGCATCGTGTGCCCCAAACACTATCGTGACCCGACGGGCATACAGGTGAGTCTCCGAGTGTTATTGCGTCATCTTATGCTTATATCCTTTCCAGCGACACGGTCCTGTATGCTTTGAACCTGAAGCACATCCGACGAGAGCCACCAGTCCAATGTCTCAAGATTTCAGCATCCAGGATAATCTGGCATCGCATACGGTCTGTCCTGTATCTCGTATTCTGCAGACGTCTGCAGCACTGACCTCGCAACCTGTGCTCATGTAGGATCTTTCCATGGACGGAACTGGATTGGCGGATAGCATGGGCCACGGGAAGAGGGGACCGCCGTTTATTCCGAATGCGCCAAAAATGCGCTTATCCAACCCATCCTTGGCTCTTGGACGGTCTTCTTCTGGATCGTGCATGCCTGGGACCTCGAGCGATCAAAGTGCGTATAACAGCTCACAGATTATACAAACGTGTTCATTGATTTCGTTGTCCTACCAGGTAATGCTCAACAGCCAGCGAACCTGTGTGGCTATGATTTGTCGTCTCCGTCTCCGTCTCCACCTGTGCCTCCGAGACATGCCCCGCCAAAATCTGCACCGCCGCCTGTGCCTCCGAGACATATTCCGCCGCCATCTGCACCGCCATCTGTGCCTTCGAGATCTGCACCTAAGAGATCCAATCCCCCTCCGCCTGTGCCTTTGAGACCTAAACTGAAGAGATCTACTCCTCCACCGCCTGTACCTCCAAGGCCTTTTACTAATGCGCCGATCTCGTCAAGTTCGCGGAAGGCGGTCACCTTGTCAGCTGCACTTGCAGGTTCTAAATCCTTCTATCCTTTGTTCAAGAGAGAGTCGCGAGAATTTCTTATTCCTGCAGCGGCCAAGCAGCGCCAATTCGATCTCACACTCGACGACGACGACACTCCAGAGCCCGAGGTCCATCCACAATTCTGCAAGCGACTCCCCGACAAGAACACTGTCGTTGTTCATCATATGTATAACCTCCCCGCACTGGGAATTGTTATCAACACGCTTCTCAAGTGCGTTGTATGCATTGGATGCGGCGAAGGTGTCGAACCCGCCAAGATCTGCGACCATGCCCGCAAACACAACCCTCACCACAACGTGCCGGATACTATCGCAGATGATCTTGTGCGAGAATACGACCTTGTCGACTTGGAACATGTGCAGTATCCAGGCGGGCCTATTGCGCCTGTCTTTGGGCTTTGTATTCTGCCCGAGAAGCTTCATTTTTGCGCTGCTTGCCATCGTGGCTATGCGACATCCAATGTTCTCAGATCTCATCAATCCAACGCTGGGCGATGCAATGTTCCGCTGAGGAATAGGGCGTCGTACGAGAGCTATGGTCAGATTCTCACGAAAGGCATGCACAAGAGATACTTTCCTATCAGCGTTCTCGGATTGGAACATCGCGAGACTAACCCAACCAACTACTCGCTCCTGTTTGAACAAACGATGCCGCCACCGACGGACTATTCGAAATTGCCTATCCGAGATGTCGAGGACCAACAGATCCTTGGCTCTTTTCTTTTCCGCGAAGGCTGGCTGGACGCGGTTAACGGTTACTCGCCGGAGAATGTTGTTGATGCTTAGGGTTATGGGTGAATATGGATAGGGATTTGCGTAGGGTTGAGCTAGGGATGGCGGACATATATGCTAGGGATGGGCTAGGGATGGGCTAGGTATGGCAAACAGATATGCTAGGGATGGCCTAGGGATGGCCTAGGGATGGCAAGCAGATGGGTAAGGGATGGCTTAGAGATGGTGGGTGGTTATGTTGTGGTGGGGATCGGTGATCCCCGCATACGGAGAATACACGGAGCGATCACTAATTCCCACATATAGAACAACTGTGTGGCGCGTATGCGTGGGGATCGCTGCACCCCACAAAACGTAAGTGTTCCACACCGCCATCTAAGCTAATTGTTATATTCAATATCAAAGTACATGTTTATTCACAGGTGTATTCACAATTTTGAACGAGTAAATTTCATTGATTGAAGTAAAGAATTAAATATACATATCATGTAAATACTGATATGGTGCGCGTGCGCACCATCTTATTTGTATCGTTTGTATTTTCGTTGTTTATTTCAATCAATGAAACTTACTCGTTTCATGATTTGCAATACAACGCTGCTAACCTGTACTTAGAGATAGAATATAATATTTAGCTTAGATGGCGGTGTGGAACACTTACGTTTTGTTGGGACGCAGCCTAATTTTTGTCGAGACTCTAAGAGAATATATAATAATACAGCAGTCAGTAAGCATTCAATATCTTTCTCTTAAATCACGCTGAACATTGGAGCGAGGGAACGGTGTGCATTTTATATACAATCGGGGGTCTATATACAAAGTAACAATAAATAAAAAAGAAAGCATGACCCCCCCGAATGCAAAAGACAGTCCGTGATACGACGACGACGGTATTATACATAACGTATCACGGCAAGACATGGTACTAAACGTTGGTGAGCAAAAGATAAGGTAAACTTTAGCGAAGTAACTTACAATCAGCGCGGCACAAAAATTATCAACTCAAGGGTGGTCGGCGCGCTAATATTATAGTCAGCAAGAGTAATATGATAGTCAAAAAACTGATAACTTACGAGAACGGACTCTTGGTGGTAGTGGGTAAGATATCCGCGTTGGTAATGTTCAACGCCCGCCTCAATCTTCTTCGTCCAAGTGTTCGCCTTCCGCAAAGACTTTCGCCATTCCGTAGCATTCAAGATCGTCAACTTGGACTGGAGGTAGTTGCCCCGCTTCTTGTAGTACACCTCCGCCAAGTCCGTCCACTCCGTCCTCAAGTAGCAACCCATGGAGTTCCACAAAGAATCTTGCGGCCACCACGAAAGCTCCAGCGTTGCGCCATCCACGAGCTTTTCGCCTTCCGGGGATTGTTCGGTCTGCGCAAAGTACACGCCGCAAATGATGTTCTTGTCGGTCTCCGTGAGCTGGTCGTCGACGAGAAAGAGATTGTCGTATTCGCAGACAACGTGGTCTCCAGATATTGGCCCATCGAGGACGACGCCGTGCTCAGGAAGGATGTCGCGGGCAATACGGGAAATAATGCCACCATGCATCAGTGCGGCGCGTCCCTTGGGTCCTCGAAGGAGATCATTGCGGCGTCGCACATACTCTTCGTAATCTTCGCGCGAGGGGGTGTAACCCTTGAGACGGATACCGAGAGGTCTGACCTGCAGCGATGCGGTTAGGGGGGGGTTGGCCACGGCCTTGACGGTGTTGAATCGAGCGCCGCGTTGAACGAGTTCACGAGTGATGACGTCGACACTTGGCCATTTTTTGCGGAAGACAAGGAGAACCGTGGATGCATCTCTCGTCGCGATCATCCAAGGATCAGTACGAAGGCTCCCTCCCGAGTTTCGAAGAAGGTAAACGGGAGGAGTGCTCGACGACGCAACGAGTAGCTCTAAAGTGTCGCTGGAGAGCGACAGGGGAGTGGAATTCACAGCAGAATGGTCAAAGTTAGGGGGGAGATCTGCAAATGTTCCCTTTGCGCTCGAAAGGGTGTTGACAAGGTTGATGATCCCCGCCTCGGCGCTAGTGTCCAGTTCAACCTCGTGGAAGGATATGCTCATTAAAGCCTTCGAGAGCGAGAGTATCGTGTCGCCTTCCGCGCTTTCGGCTTCCTTAGCCTTTCCTTTGTTGTTGGGCGCTTTCCCCTTGTCCCGGTGAGACGAAGATGAAGTCCGCGGCGGCGGCGTGTCGTTGCGTCTCCTCGCCTTTCCCTTGTCCCAACGAGACGACGACGAAGTTGGTGGCGGCGGCATGTCTTCAAATCTCTTGGCTGCCTGAACAGACCACTTCGTCGATAGATCGTACCCAAGTCGGTCGCGCAGGAAGGGCGCAAGATCGAAGACTTCTGTCAGAGGGGGTGGGAGAGCATCTGCGTCATCCACTGCAGTACCTGGGAGGCGAAGTGTGGTCCGCAAGTCGAGGAGGGTATTCGCCGTATGCCCATCGTTGGGAATAGCAAGCGTCGAGGGAATTCTTTTCCCCATCGGGACGAAATCAGACCCATCCGACTCAAATCCATCGTCGAAGTCGCTGCTGTTCTGGTCGTCCTCTTCGGGAAATTCATCGGTGTATCTTGGAAGTTGGGGACACAAGTCCCACTGGTCATTGTAGCTCGTGTAGCGCCGCTGGTTTTTACTGAAGTTTGACCAGTTGACGGCGGCCTGCTTTGACTCAAGCGCCACCCTTTCATATACACCGTTGCCCGAATCAACCCATTCATATACTTTCGACCTTCGGCTGTAGTTTACGCGAGACTTCGCGTTTGCTTCCCGACCCAAACGCGCCTGCCGCTCCCTGTCAGTCTCAGTCGCTATACGTCGCTCCAGCATCTCGCGACGTTTGGCAAAAAATTCCTCCAGCGCTGCGAGAGCCTTGGCCTTAGCGGCCACCGTGTTGGATGAGTCTGGGAGTTGGGGCGCGGCGGAAAGGTCATGTGCGGCCCAGCTTTGCAGCACATCCGCAGGTGATGATACATGCCTCGGCGAAGGTGCGAGAGGCACATCAGGGGGCGGAGGAGATATATGCATAGGTGAATCCACCCAATAGCTTTCGGGGAGGTTGGTAGCAGACGCGAAGTTGCCAGGTCCAAGTTCCCGCGGCGAAGCCGACAGAGCAACGGGGTCGAAACGATACGAGGGGGCAATTAAATCTCCGCTCTTCTTCGCGATATCGATGGCTTTTTCGATGAACTCGTCCGGAGGGAAAAAGTATCCCAGACTTTCGTGGACGAGAGGGGTACTTTGATAATGGTGACCCCAGAAAATCCAGATCGGAACATGCGCGAAACCGAACCTGTCAAGGTAGGGAGCCCAGTGACAGCTGTACGGATTGACGACAATGCCAACACGGAAGTTGTCGGAAAAGTCACAGACTTGGGAGATTTTCAATTGATCCAACCACGCTGAATGCACTGGTTCGTGATGTCGGGTCCTCAGCTTGTAGAAAGCCGCCTCGTACGAGCCGCTATTGTCCATGTTGAGCGCAATGATCAGAGAAACCAAGCTGGATAATTCGACGAAGGCGTCGCGGGAACGGAGTGCACATCTGAGTGCTGCATCTCTTGACCGGTGGCTCTGGCGGTAGCCGTATTCATACGGAAATTTGGGGTAAGTGATGAGGGGAATATGAGACTTGGGCAGGAGCGACTTTCCGAGATCAAGCAGGGCATTTTCGAGACGGATCCAACTCTCCATAATGCACGCATCCAACACATAACCACCTTTCACTGCGAGGATAGCCTTGGCGAGCGTGCTCCTGGTCAGATTCAAGCGCCCGAACAGGGCGCCAGAGTTGCGGATGATGCGAGGGCGGAATGCGAGGTATATTTCGTCATCCGGAAGCAAACGCGGGATCGTCCAGTTCGGTTTAGGGATGGTGTATTCCTCCATCTTGGGAATATACGTTGCGTTGGGCGAGACAAAAAGGCCGGATTGAGGGTGCCACATTGCCAGTCGCTGATGCTTGAGGGGCCCAGATGGATTGACGTTTCTAATGAATTAGATGCGTAAGTTTTAATGCGACGAAATAAGAATCAAAAAGCGCGTACGTAGCACTGAGGTTGGCCAGGCGCATCTTCAGGGCAGATACACGAGTTTCATACGAGGACCTGGACACGGATAATCAGAACGAGGCCGTAGATATATTGGCGCTACACATACTCGGCGGGCTTAGGGTTGCTGCTAATTGATTAAGAAAAAAATGAGTTCGGATATGAATAGAGGATTGAGGAATTAACGCACCCGGAGGAAAAGGTGCTCGTTGACGGACCATCCGGAGATCCAGCAGGGCTATCAGATGCACATCAGAGGATATTAACTGGTCAAAGAAAAAATACGTACTGCGACGAGAGGTTGGCGAGGTACGATAGATCACAGGCGGGGTCCCAGGCTGGGGAAATCGGACGCGCGGAGGATCCGTCGGGGCTGGCAGAAGCAGGTCAGAATATCTCACCAGGCCGAGTACAGAATACTCACTGCGACGACGAGCCAGACAGGTATGGCGTATCGGAGGTGGGTTCCCAACGAGGCGTTGACATTTCGACGGCAGATTCGGTAGTACTGAGGTCTTGAAGCGAGGGCGAGCAACAGAGAAAGCGTGCAAATCTTGAATTTCCTATGCGATAAACACGCAAGGGGAAGTCGCGTCGCGGGCGCTTGGAGGGCTTGAAGAACGAACCCGGTCTTGAATGTCCTACGTGTTAAACACGCAGCACAAGGGATTCAGAGTGTCGGTTCTTGGAGTAGTGAAGACGAGAGGAGGCCGCCGTTCGAGCTCACGGTGAATCCCCGATCTTGAATGTCCTACGCGATAAACACGCAACACAAAGGGGGTCAGAGCGTTTGGGTTGGCGAGGAAGGATCGAGGCGGCGAGGACGAAGAGGGAGGGCGAGAGAGTGGAGGACACGTAAAAAGGAACGTCAATCCGATCTTGAATGACCTACGCGATAAACACGCAGGACACAGGACTGATGGTTGGTGGTGGTGGTGGATAGTGATGAGTGAGCCGAAGTCAGAACGCGCCTGCGTTATCAGTCGGTGTCAAGCACGACCAAATACTGTCACGTGCGTCATTTTGGCGCTTATATTGATACAGCTACCTCCAGTACTTAGGCACGCATTCAACGTTCGAGCGAGCACAACTTGCGAGGGTTATTTGGGTAGATAATAGGACCTGAGTTCTGTATGTATTAAATATAGAACGACTAAATAAATCGAAAACTTGTACATTCACGTCGCCAAACTTGGGGATCGTCGCGCCCCACCAGAGTCAGGACTCACAATTACGGTAATACAAATATGTGCTCTAATCGGAGCCAAAAAAAAAGAAATTGCGAAAGATAAGAGAGAAGTACAGTAGATAGCTTGAATATAAGGGTTAGTTAGACGTGATACTTAGTATTGCAATGTCATACATGGGGATCGTCGCGCCCCACATACGTCCTATTCCTGCATTGAGTTTGTCCTTACTTAACTGCTGTCTATCTTATAATATATTACGTTCCGTACGCCGCTCGCCTTCACTATCTCGACTCTCGAGTTCATTGTTTCGTGCTAATACGCCAAACACGGGGTTCGTTGCGCCCCACATACACAATCCATCTGAGTGAGACGTATATTTGAATTAAAGTCGACAATTTCTGAATGATAAGCACATGCTCACGTACGCGGTAATACATTTAAATCGCTGCTATAAACTCACAGTACGTACCCTCATTATCTCACCTTTCTGACTTCCGACCGACGGCTCCTGATTTCAAATGGCAAACAAGAAAATGTGTGCGGCCTTCGAGAGGACGGACGATCTCAAGGCAGATTTCGGTGAGTGTTGTTACGAAGGCCATCGCTGATATTGCAGGCAAGCCCGATTCCAATGGTCTGTCTGCACGCTGGTATTGGAAGCGCTGCCCCCAGCGACAACGAGGCCCCAGTGAATAAAAATCCGTATGTCAATCCATCTTCATTTCCGCTGCTTATCTTATAAGTTTCAGGACAACAAAAGGAATCGGAATAGTACAGTGATGACGACAGTTGAATATAGTATGAGATGAATCAATGAATACCTAATCTAAGCTAGAGATGATCAGGGAAGCCGCGATCAGGCGCCGAACCAATCAATGATTTATCGACGTGATCGAGGCCGAGCACATCCTTCAGAGCGAACTTAGACTTGTGTATAGTGTCATCTAAATCGAAGCATTTAGCAGAAATATGAAGGATCTATGCATCGAAAAGCATACCGTCCTCGATATAGGAAGGTTGCTTAAACGTAGAAACCTAGATGGGGGAAAAGCGGTATTTGGCGAGGTCCATATCGGGGATGACACCTGAGATGTCGTTCTTGGGGTTCGCCGCGCCCCAAGTGCATCTCATTTGAACGTCACATTGATTTTAACTGTGTACTTTAGACTCATAGTAGCTACTGAAAGCCTCGGATTCCAAGCGCTGTTGGATTAGATTCTTAATACGTGCTTGACTGGACTTTTGATTGAAGATACATCTAAGGCGCGGTAAGGATTGCCGCGCTGCACGCACATCCTATTTCTTTGTGCGGCCTCTCGTTTGTTTAGTATTTCGAGCATAAACCATTACAACCCTGTACATTTAAGGGATTCGCTGCTGTCCATGCATAATGCAGTAGATCTAACTTGTAAATATTGCATTACATTTTTGAAGCTCGTCGTAAAGTTATACTGACTACGGGGATTGTTGCGCCCCACATACGCACAGCGTTTGAGCTAAAGAATCAATTTATATTACTTTTAGACTTTCTAATGTGATGATTTAATTACCACACCATACGTGAGGCGCAACACCCACACACAAAGTCACAATCTCAAAGATCCAATATTTATCTAGAGTTCATACCGGTAAAAATAGTCTGTACACTCTCTAAATGACACGCTATATCAACCCAGAGTTAGCACTGGTGTACGAGACTTGTAACTAATAGAACGATTGGAGACACAAAGAACGATCATTTTGAACACGAAATTTTGTTTCCTACCTACCTCCACGCGGCGGTCGGCGCCATTCAGAATCAGAAATCACGTTCACGAAGGGCGCCAAAATGATAAGAATTGGATTGGCGCTGAGCGACCATTCTACACTAGATACTATTTTAACCAGCCGAGGTGAACAAATCGTGGCACTGGCGGAGGAAAATATCCTATAGCAAATATTAGAAACTGGCGCTCGAAAAGGGAGAGTGAAATTGCGCACCGTCAGCGTTGCACGATACCTGCAGCCCGGTCGACGCACGGCATTCCAGGCCATCTCCGCCAGATTAGTTGTTGCCTCAGAGAACTCGCTTTTCTCCCCGCTCGCATTGGGGAGAGCATCCAAGTCAAGCATTGCGGTTTCGGACTCTACCAAATGCCGGATTAGATTGAAGGCCGCACGACTCCTTTCAACGACAGTGACGTTAAGGCCCAAATTCCGCTGAGGCGCCTCATCAGCTTTCGGTGTGAAGACGAGTAGATACCACATGACTCACAATGTTTGCCGCAATTTCTTGAATGATGAACACGCCGCGGGAGGTCCTCGTAGATCTGCGTTCGGACAGGTATTCCCAATGAAACCATTCAAGTTCCATTTCGTAGTAGTCCAATGCCCTCGCGCGCTCCTGGGTAGTCATGATTTCGTACGGGAGGATATTATCTGAGTCAGGACTTCCTCTCGGAAGGCTAGCACCAGCTGCAGGTGTGATCGCTGCTCTTCGTTCGTCTTCCGACAATAAAAAAAGGCGCGGGCGTAGTTCAGAGGCAGTGGGCATTGGAACGATCAATATATTTTGACCATGCGCATGTTATAGAAGAAAGACTTATGCACGATAAGATTGCGACGAATTTCAGGTACGTACGGATTACAAATATAAGTGAAAAAATTTATCATATGATGGCGTCCTCGTTCCACCGAATCAAAATGCGTGGAGCGGCATCCGTTGGATCGCACTCGGGAAACCTCTTGAACGAAGTATCCGGCTTGGTATACCAGACACGGTCCGATTGGACATTAGGGATCCATTTCAAAGAGAGGAAACGCTTGCGAAGGCTATGACGCATCTCCTCGACAGGAGTGGCATCTCGATTGTTGACCAGAACACCCCACTCCAAGTAATACTTCATCTTCGGGTAGTTCTGCGTCTTTTGAGTCAGTAGTTTTCCCTTTGATGGCCAGCACTTTTCAAAGGCGGCTATCCAGTCTGCCTTCGTCCCAGTCCGGTACTGGCAATTGTCGAAGTACGCGCGTAAGCGCAGGTTCCGATAAGTGTTCTCGTCGACGCGATCGCGCTGGGATTTGGAAAGAATACAATAAGACGGTGCAAAGGCACCTTTGCGGTTGGATACCTTCGCCGTGAGGTCAACGAGAAACTGGCGCCAAAGCTGCGTAAGTCTCTGATCAATGTCGAGGTTTTCGTTACCAGCGGCGCCGTCTGATTCATCGTCAGTGAGCTCAATTACTTCGTCGACGTCTGAACCTTGGTCATGTTGACGAGGCGGAAGGCGATATCCACGCGCGGCGAGATTGAAAATCCTCGGCACTTCTTCTTCGGTGTGTATGATTCTAGAAGCGGTAGAACGAGTTTTATTTGACACACGAAGAGGATTGGGAGGTAGAAGGAATTGCGCCTTGAAGAATTCGGCTTCGATGTCGTCCCTGTTGATACCAAAGATGTAGCGGAATGTCTTCGATGTGATCATCCCCACTGTGGTATCCCGAAAACGAGGGACAGTGATCCCCTCGCCAATGCGAATTTCTCGAAGGAAGACTAGGCCATAAGGATTGAAGGGCAAGGATTCGGGGCGATGATCCCGCTGCGCAAATCGAGGATTCGTTGCACGAACAGGCTCTCTGTCATCGGAAAGGGTGGAATACACGGAGATATTATCTTCGTCAGCATCAGGTTCACCGTCAACATCATCCTCCTCTTCTTCGTCCCCCTCTTCTTCCTCTTCCTGCTGAAGCTGTCGCGCGTTCGCTCGGGTACTGGCGGGATAAGCAAGTGTCGCAACATCTGCGCCGACCCGATTAACAAGAGGAAGGATCTTGCCCATCAAATCGCGCGCGGAGGGACCATTGTCGGGCGCCGAATGCAGGCCATTAAGGAACCATGGAGCAGCCGCTGTAAGGAGGAGGGCACTGTTGGCTCCGCGGAGGGACGACGACCCTCGCTCCTGCTGCGAGAGAATATGCTTGAAAGCGAGGACGCGGTATGCACGCAAACTCCTGAAAGTAAGATATTGAGGTTAGTTAGCGGTTGCAAACCAGTAGAATTTGGACAATAATTCACCACCAAACAATGGGTTCAAACGCAACTAAACCGTCGCGGAAGTGATTTACATTGACATCGACGAGGACAGTGGACGCATACTGCATGGGAACGCGGACCTCAATTCGGGCAAGCGAATAATTTTTGTCCGCGGCCTGTCGGTATAACTCGTAAAGGTCGTGGCAATAGTCATCCGCTTTCCCTTGGATGATGTCCTCGCCCCTCAAGAATTTTCCAAAATGAGTTCCCTCTGGACGGTAGGTGATTGATTTGTCGGTGGTATACATTTGAAGATACAGCGCTTCGTATGGACCTTCTGCTCGAACGCCGGGGCAGATTCGACACCCGGAGACGGATGTGAGGTGGGAGGTCATGTCGCGTAGGTACTTTGAACTTCCTGGACGAGTAATTCTAGCCGCGTTGCGTGAAGAGATATCGAGAACGTCTTTTACGACGTGGAAATGGGAGTCTGTGCGCCACGCCAGGCACTGTTGGTCCATCGAGGCGATCTCGAGTCCAACGTCAACCCACCAGTCGCCGGTAACTAGTGCGTCGTCAGTGATATTGTTGACCTGAATCAAATTGTCGAGGGCAGCGCTGGCTGAGTCTGTGTCCACAGAATGTCCATTGGAGGCCTTGACGCCGCGAATTTGGTGCAAAAATAACAAGCCTTCGCCCCAATGAATACCGTTATCGGAAAGAGACTGGCGAATACAGTCTCCAAGTTGCTTGACAAGCCAAGACGACAACGTCTTCGTTTGAAAAGCGAGGGTTCCGCTCTTCCCTCGGGCTCGAAACATCTCCGCAGAATACGTTGGTGGCCATTCAGCAGATGAGGCGCCAGCGAGCAATACGGCTGCTGGGCGCAGTCCCTTTTCGTAGAACGTAGCCAGTTCCTCTTGCTTGAGAAAAGGGGTTCGACGCTCTCCATCGTACAGTCCGGGAAGGAGCACACGAATCATGTTATGTGTTCCCCACTTGGCGATGCAAAGGTTTGGAATTCGATGGACGGGAATGTCGGAATTCTCTCCCTGTGGAGATGATATTAAAAAAGACGTAGGTAAAAATAAGAATTCTAGACGTACGAATTGATTGGTGAAAGACATTTTGATATGAATGTTACGACGGAGAGTGTCTTCAAATTTCGAGATGGGGTACATGGTAAGCGCGGTCTCGACGCAGACGTCGGTGTGGAGCCCAAGGACACTGTCATAGTCGCGAAGGGCTTGGATTCGATGGTCATCTCCCAAAGCATCTTTAATGGGGTCGACTTGATGTTGAATGCCTTCATGTAGGCCGGTCAGAACAAGGCGCGAGAAGTTGGCCATATCGCCTGCTCGGAGTAGCTGTTTCGCAAAGGAAACGAAATCCACCACCGTTAAAGAACGGACTGCAGGTTCTTCCTCAGGCTGGGGATCCTCGTCTGGCTCTGACATTTGAGCGCCAACTAATGGGCGTTCCCAATCCGAAAAGTCTTCGTCAACATCGCCTGCTTCGGACATGTGGAAATCTGCACTGTAGTCAGGTCGTCGCCGATCCGAAAGGTCCTCCGTGCCAGGAGGCTGAGGATCGTACGCGTCACTGAAATCGGACATGCAGGCGAAAGGAAGGCAGAACAAGGAGTTGACTTAGGTTGAAACGAAAAAAAAACAAGAGCGCGGGGTGCGGAGAGTGGAAATCATGTCATTGTAGATGCGCAGTTTATTACGACGTAAAGCTACGGCTGGGATGGAGGCAGGGGATGTCTCGATGAAGATTGGACATCTGCGTTGCATCAAAAGACGGAAACGGAAGTCACGGATAAGGGTTAGGGTGCAGTGGATACGAGAGAACTATTTACCAAGCGAGATATGTAGAGCGTAAGTATTCGGGGATCGAATGCAAGATAGGGCGAGAAAAACGTACGCTTTGGTGCGACGTACCGCGCATCTGACTATCGCCGGAGGAGGCTGGTCGCGAAGATAAATTCTCCAATAACTAGGCGCTGTCAGCAAACGAAAGGAAGGAATGGAATGGAACTTACGCTTGGAGGCCTGGAGAAATCAATGCAATTTGAGATACGTTGAACACGCGGACGCTATGACCGGATAAGATAGCTGAATATACATGAAACGATGGCGAAAAACATACCTAATATCTGAGAGCGAGATCTCTAACTAAAGATGCCATACGATGTGGAGTCCAGTGGAGTCCGTATGATGATTTTGCGAAAGGGCGGCCGACGATGCACCGAAAGAGAGGAACGGTGACGACAGAGACGACGAGGGCGGCGGTGACGACAGAAACGACGAGGGCGGCGGTGAGAATTTGAAGTAAAGGACGCCTGAGATAGACTCAGACGACCTAGCGGCGTCCGTAGCTTGAGGAGTGGGACGCCTGAGATAAACTCAGACGACCCAGTGAACCCGCCCAATGGAGGGCGGGTTAGAGAACTTGAGCGCCATCTTGATGGCGTTGCTTATTTGTTTGCATGTTTGTCTGCAGCTTCGGCTTGCCGTATTATGCCGCGAGTCCGGCGCGATATCACAACCAAACAAATTAGTAACGCCATCAAGATGGCGCTCAAGTTCTCTAACCCGCCCTCCATTGGGCGGGTTCACTGGGTCGTCTGAGTTTATCTCAGGCGTCCCACTCCTCAAGCTACGGACGCCGCTAGGTCGTCTGAGTCTATCTCAGGCGTCCTTTACTTCAAATTCTCACCGCCGCCCTCGTCGTTTCTGTCGTCACCGCCGCCCTCGTCGTCTCTGTCGTCACCGTTCCTCTCTTTCGGTGCATCGTCGGCCGCCCTTTCGCAAAATCATCATACGGACTCCACTGGACTCCACATCGTATGGCATCTTTAGTTAGAGATCTCGCTCTCAGATATTAGGTATGTTTTTCGCCATCGTTTCATGTATATTCAGCTATCTTATCCGGTCATAGCGTCCGCGTGTTCAACGTATCTCAAATTGCATTGATTTCTCCAGGCCTCCAAGCGTAAGTTCCATTCCATTCCTTCCTTTCGTTTGCTGACAGCGCCTAGTTATTGGAGAATTTATCTTCGCGACCAGCCTCCTCCGGCGATAGTCAGATGCGCGGTACGTCGCACCAAAGCGTACGTTTTTCTTGCCCTATCTTGCATTCGATCCCCGAATACTTACGCTCTACTCCTCGCTTGGTGAATAATTTTTTCTTGATGTGTATCGTGCATGTAAATACATATAGAATTGATTTTCATATCCTTCTTGCGTACCCCGTACACCATCTGTCTCAGCTTTCGTTATGCCCACTCACACTATCGCGAGCGCTGTCATCAAACTGTGGACTCTCGGTATCCCTTGGAACTATCCTGCCTGGCAGGCTGCAACCGGTGTTCACGACGGCCTTTTCCCTGAGGATCCTGCACTCCTTCCGAATAAGTGGACGCGCGAGGACGCAGAAAACATCAAGTCTTACTTCGACCAGTATCGCCAATGCCATTCTGAAGACGACAAAATCAACTTTGCGAAGCAACGAAAAGGGTCAGCTCTACCCGGACGCAAGAAATGGCGGGACTGGATTAGTCTTATCTGGCGCACTGCTAGGGTTCACGAAAGGATAGCCGCCATCCTCCACATCAATCACTGTCATCCCCTCGCTCACGCTGACTATTCATCTAATGCCGTAACGCCCTGGCCTAACAGTACTACATGGATTCCAGTTTGCTTGGACGCCATCGCGATCGAGCTGTTCGGCGAGGATTGCCTTGATGCCCACGGTCGCCTCCCGGATCCTTTCCGCGCTCCTACTCAAGCCCTAATACAACGGACCTGGACCAACTTGACCAAACGTCTCGATCGCTGCAAGAAGCGTTTCTCAATCCTCGAGCAGGAAGCTATTGAAGCATTCAATGGTAACTTATCTTCGTGTAATCCTATCATTTCACAGTATTCACTAATTTCTTATTACTGCGTAGACCTCGATGACAATACGGTCACTAAGAGCCAGATTCAGAAGGTCATACGTGCTGTGGCTAAGTGGCGCAACGTTGCCGAGGTTTTCGACACGCCGGAGAATCTGACGAAGATCACTGAGATGGAGACGGAATTGGAACACCTCATGGAAGGACTAGGCATGAAGGTTAGCAAGAGGAGTCGAACGACTCCCGCTCCTCGTACGTGCCTTCTCGTCTCAAAACCTAACGAACCGTCTAATGAGATATCTACTAGGGCTGTTCAAACTTTCGAAAGAAATGCTGAAGTCGCTGTCTACGGAACAAGAAGTCCAAGACATCATCTCCCTCTATCACGAACACTTCGATAACCCATCTAATGCGCCCGACGACGTCCCTCTCATTGAGCGTGATCATGTCATCGAAAACCCGTTTGGTCCACCAGTCGAGGGCGCGGATCCTGGAGCAGAGGTCGAGGCGAATATGAGTCCTGAGGAGCTTTCGGAGAATCTCGGCTTCGTGGATCGTATCCCACTCATGTTCAGCGACAATCGTCATACAGCCGGCCTCACACGTTGGACGAATCCTGAAGCCTTTGTCTTTGAAGACCCGGATCAGCCCCCTAATTGGATCGCAAACCTCGAACTACACTGGCACCAATTGGCCGGTGTGCATGCTATTGTACGCGCCTGCTTTACTTCAGAACCAGATCGCGACCACTGCACCGGAGTTCTCGTCGCCGATGAAGTTGGGCTTGGAAAAACTTACCAAGCAGCTACCGTTATTGCATTCCTTGCTGAAGCCGCAATTCGACAGGACGGGTTACAAGTTGCTCCTTTGCTCGGTGAGTTATGCTTGATTCCTGTGTTTCGTGCTGTTAACGTCTTTGAATCTTTATTAGAGGCGCGCCCATACCTCGCGGGCGAAAAAGAAATCCCTCATCTGCCTCACCTTATCCTCGTTCCTGGTACTCTTACTTCTCAATGGCTCGATGAACTCCATACCCTTTACGCCCCCGGCGGCGTCGATATTTTTATTTATCCAACTTCACCGCAGGAACGCGAATTGTTCTGGGCACAAGATGGACCATTTCACTCTTCTCGCCACGAACTATCGAATCGGATAATTCTGGCTCCACACTCGGTATAGTGGTCCCTGCTTCACGTTTTTTCAATACTCAACTGTCTCCTTGCGTAGGCTTTGCAGAAAGATTTTGACTCGCTTTATTTAACCAAGTCGAAGAAGCATGGGTCCCTCCCATGGGCCACTCCGCCCTTGCTTCCATTGAAACACTGTGCCGATATTTCGAAGACTTTGTACGGCCAGAAATACCTTTCGATAACACTCGATGAAGCCCACCATTTTCGAAACCATGGCGCGAAGCACTTGGCAGCTCTCACAATCCTCCAGAATGCCATTGTACGAATGATTCTCTCCGCGACACCCCTGCAGACGGCCACAAAAGTTAGTAAAATAACTTTGTTTCCTAAATCACACATCTGACGATATGATCGTAGGATCTCGCTGCCATGGGTCGCTTGACTGGAATTCCACATTTTTTTACTGAGTATGCCTGGGAGGAGGAGAAAGAAGATGGCCGTGCGTTGCGTCGCGCTCGACCTCCTGCCGACCACGATCCTCTGGACGATAATGAACAAGATCCGGTCAAGCTTTGCCAAGTCCTCATTGCCCAACGCATGCAGAGACAATCTAACGGGCATCTTCTTCGCCGCACGGTCGACAGCAAAGACTGGGAGGGCAATGCGCTCGTCCGACTTCCGCCTTGCAAAACAATACATGTAAACCTTGATTTAACGACGCGAGAACTCGAAATTATTACGAGGAACGGGCAATCTTTGAAGGAGAGGTATGTGCCCACCCCTTCCTTTGTCCTTATGCCTTCTAACTATTCCCTAGCGTCGGTACGGCCAATTTAACAACGAAGCTCGTTACGCGGGGTTTTTACACAGAATATCGACTATCTGTGATATACGCTCGAAATCTCCCCAACGAACCTATTCCGGTCTTTGATTCACTTCAAGATTGGGCAAAAATGAAGTCAACAAAGCTCGATACTGCCGCCCGCCTCTGTCAGTACTTGCTGGCGCGCGACAATCTCCCTCTCCCAGATTTTACGGACGGAACGGTTACTTTTCCGCCAATACCTCCGCTGCATAAAGGCGAGACGGCGACTCGAAATTGCAAGATCGTTGTGTTCTCTGAATTTCCGTCAATGAGCTCTCTCTTGCTAAATGTATGTCTGAAGTCTCTATTCACTCAACGAACGAATAGCTCATGCATTTTTAGGTATTCAATCTCTACGATATCAAGATCCTGGTTGTCAATGGGGGCATGTCTTACGAGAAGCGTGCCTCGGTCATCAAGAAATTTCGTGAGGATCCTACATATCGTGTTCTCATATTATCCTCGGTCGGAACTACGGGCATCAACCTCGCCTTTTGTCGCGTGATTATCTTTCTGGTATGTCGCTCCAATGCACTGTGATTGCTCTAACCACTCATACGATGGGCACAGGATCAGCCTTGGAGCGCTCAAGACGAACGACAAATGCGGGGTCGTGTACATCGCCAGCCTCAAAGACGCAAGGTCCTCTGTATTCACCTTCTCGCTAATGATACTGCCGACATTATCGTCTCCGGAATGGCTCGAGGGAAACAAGATATGATGGAAGCTTACCTTTCAAAGGCGGCGGGGCAAGGTTAGTGATAAATATTCCTTTATAATCGCAGTCACGTATATTTACGTGGTCTTAATCTTTCAGAAATGTTTGAATTATTATCAGGGGGAGGTGTCGTCAACGCTCAAGATAATGACTCAGATGAAGAAGTGCCCAGCGCTGCTAAAAAGAAATCGAAATCTAAGGCGAAACCCGTCCAGCAGGAAGGTCAGGCGGCGATCGGTGTCAAGAAAGTGAAAAGCAAAGCCGATGCACATCAAGACGGTGACCAGGAGGAGGAGGAAGAAGTTGCTTTATCCATTGTTAACACAGATTCGACGTCCATCGCCGCCGCACCCCAGCCTAAGAACTCGAAAGGCAAGTCGAGGCCCACTCAATCCACATCGTCAGCGCCGAAGAAACGCGAGTACAAGTCCAAAGTCAATATCGGGGACGAGACTGATGCTGACGCTTTGTCTGTGCCGAAGAAATCCAAGAAGAGGTTGAAGTCTGTCACGACCGAGGAGGAGGAGGAGGAGGAGTCGAAGCCTGCGCCGCTCAAGTCCAAGACGAAGTCGAAGCCTGCGCCGGCCTCCATGGACGTGGATTCCGACGTTGAAGTTCATCCCCCCTTTGCGAAGTCGAAGTCGGCGGCATCCGTTTCAAAAGAGTCGTCGTCTGCGCCGAAGAAATCCAAGACGAAGTCAATGCCTGTCAGAACCGACGCGGACGAGGACGCGGACGAGGAGCCTGCGCCGCTCAAATCCAAGAAGAAGTTGAAGCCTGTCACGACCGAGGAGGAGGAGGAGGAGGAGGAGGAGGAGGAGTCGAAGCCTGCGCCGCTCAAGTCCAAGACGAAGTCGAAGCCTGCGCCGGCCTCCATGGACGTGGATTCCGACGTTGAAGTTCATCCCCCCTCTGCGAAGTCGAAGTCGGCGGCATCCGTTTCAAAAGAGTCGTCGTCTGCGCCGAAGAAATCCAAGACGAAGTCAATGCCTGTCAGAACCGACGCGGACGAGGACGCGGACGAGGAGCCTGCGCCGCTCAAATCCAAGAAGAAGTTGAAGCCTGTCACGACCGAGGAGGAGGAGGAGGAGGAGGAGGAGGAGGAGGAGTCGAAGCCTGCGCCGGCCTCCATGGACGTGGATTCCGACGTTGGACTTCAACCCTCGAAGTCGAAGTCGAAGTCGGCGGCATCCGTCACACACGAGTCGTCGTCTGCGCCTAAGAAATCCAAGACGTCGATGCCTGTCAGAACCGAGGACGACGACGACGAGCCTGCGCCGCTCAAGTCCAAGGGAAAGGGAAAGTCGAAGCCTGTGCCGAAGAAATCCAATAAGAAGTTGAAGCCTGTCACGACCGAGGAGGAGGAGGAGGAGGAGGAGGAGGAGGAGGAGTCGAAGCCTGCGCCGGCCTCCATGGACGTGGATTCCGACGTTGGACTTCAACCCTCGAAGTCGAAGTCGAAGTCGGCGGCATCCGTCACACACGAGTCGTCGTCTGCGCCTAAGAAATCCAAGACGTCGATGCCTGTCAGAACCGAGGACGACGACGACGAGCCTGCGCCGCTCAAATCCAAGAAGTCGAAGCCTGTCACGACCGAGGAGGGGGAGTCAAAGCCTGCGCCGGCCGCGATGGACGTGGATTCCGACGTTGAAGTTCATTCCCCCTCTGCGAAGTCGAAGTCGGCGGCCTCCGTTACAGACGAGTCGTCGTATGCGCCGAAGAAACTCAAGACGAAGTTGAAGCAAGTCAGAGCCGACAACGACGACGCCGATGCCGACGACGATGACGATGACGAGGATGAGGACGAGGAGCCTGCGCTGCTCAAGTCTATGAGCAACTCAAAGGCTAGGCAGACACAGTCAAATCTCGATATGCGGACTGAAGGCGCGGCTGAGGAGGAGGAGGACGAGCAGGATGAGCAGGACGAGGAGGAGGACGAGGAGGAGGACGAAAGTGGTAGTATGCCGCTGACGGGTGATGCATCCGTGGAAAAT
Source organism: Pholiota adiposa (assembly GCA_009935795.1). NCBI lineage: Eukaryota > Fungi > Basidiomycota > Agaricomycetes > Agaricales > Strophariaceae > Pholiota > Pholiota adiposa. Next base: position 199,095 of record QEYC01000120.1, read on the forward strand.
AGCGAAAACGGCGGCGAAAGCGAGTTCGATGTACCTTGTCAGTCTGAAGTCTCGTCAAGGGCTTCTCTGCGCTCTCGCAAATCCACCGCTTCAATGGCATCAATGGGGAATTCAAGCAACCAGGGTGATTTTATGGATGTTCCCATGGACGATATCAGACCATGTATGTGTGTTGTGTGTCCTTTCGACTTTGCATTTGACATTATCTTAGATATTCCGTCGCCATCACCTCCTCGAAACCGACTATCTACACCACCTCCTAACAATGCTCGTAAACGAACATTCCAGCCAGCAAGTCCGATTTCTCCCCTTGCTTCGAAATATCCGCCTGCAATTCGTCAACGAACTGACAGTTCTACAAAGGGTACTTCATCTGATTCGCGTCAGAATGAGAATGTTCGCGAAACAGGTATCGTCTAAATTATTTATTTACGATCAATGTACTTATATGAACGATATTAGCCCGGCCACAAGCTATTATTCCCAAGAGCATAGAACATGCACCCGCTCATGGTAAGGCTTAGCGCACTCTTTTTTGCGCCCGAACATTGACGTCGATACCGACTATGACATTCATAGTTCACAAAGCCAATCGCGCGTCTGCACTGAACGATCCTCGGAATTCATTCGTAACCCACAGGCCTCCTGCTGAACGTCCATACGGCTCTGTTCCTCAACATTCATTCGGGCCTCCTTTCATCGGAAATCAGCACGGTACCTATTCAAAAATTCGGTCCGGCGCTCAGGAGCCTACCTACAATATTCAACCTCAAAATCATTTCAGCCCGATGCCTTCGTTCGGTGAACCCCCTCGAACCTCATTCATTCCTATGCATCCGCACGGCGTGCCTGCGCACCATCCAGTCGACAGCACAACTCGGCTACCAGTTCAGAATGCTCCTCAATATTCATTCGGTCTGCGTATGTTCTAAATGTTCTCCTTGTGAGGCAATACGCTGATTACTATGCGCATCACAGAGCCCGTTCCGATGTCTAACGAATTTGGGCATGAGCAACAAGCTTATCCAGCTAGGCGTATTGATTTGGGTCCGTACTTTTATTGACGTGTCCAAGACGGATCTGAAAAACTAATCTTGTAATTACTACAGCTCAGAACCCCAAAGGAAAGCAACCGGTGCGAAACCGTTCAGCTACAAACAAACAACACGGTATATCTTTTCTCCCTAATACCTCATCTGCATCGCTGACATTGTGATTAAGTTGCTTCATCCTCTCAACCCTTGATTCAGGCGCAACCGCAACGCGATTCTAGGAAGACTCTTGAACAACTTCGAGGCCATGCAAGGGATGATTCGTCTCGCGCATTCACATCCTCGCCTGCGCCTGGCCCAGCTTCCGGAGACATTGCGGCTACGGCTGGGCCGTCAAGCACGGAAGCTTCAAGTAGTTCGTCCAAATCTAGTGAGTCCAGATGATATCTGCAATAGACTACAATTTCTGACGCCTTTCTGCTCAGTTCCTGTACATAGAGAGCCATCATTGTTCGAGCGCCGCCCTATTACCCCACCCCCTGCCCTTCCGGCCAAGAAACCTAATTGTTTCGCGGCTCCATATAACAAACCAAAGAAATCTGGGCCAAAGAGGAGATAATGCATGCTTGTCGTTCCGTAGTTTCGCTTTAGAATTGGATGTCCATTCCGCGCTTTCCCCATACATTAAGTCTTTAAATATTCCAATGCCTTCATCATATTTTGGAATGATGGTAATTGACTTGATATCGCGGGTTCATTGCGCCTTCGCGTATAAAAGGTACGTTCTATTTAGTGTACTGGTTATAAATAATAATTCCAAATTCTCGTGTCAACCCAGGATATAATGTCAAATTTGGGGATCGCGATGCGCCACGTAAGTACGTTCTCTTCCGTAGGATATCTATACACTGATCCTGTTGAACAGACTACTCGTTACGATGTGAAACGTCTCGTCGCCCCCCAGTTTCGTTCATTATTTAGATTTTTGCACGAAAAAAAGGTTCGCGGGGATCGTTGGTCCCTACGTACGAAGCTTTCACTCTTAGCGCTTAATGCTTAATTAACTCTCTACGTCGCGCCTCCCGATGTTGTTTCATGTCTACTAATGTTGATTTTGAATAGATCATTCTGTACGTGGGGATCGTCGCGCCCTACTCAACGAGATTTATTCCAGCTACTGTCTACGTGGGGATCGTTGCCCCCCACGTAGAGAGTATGTCGTCTGTTCAAATTTTTAAATTGGGTCGAACGCAAAACGAGAGGTCGCCGCACCCCACGTAACAATGATGATTCTGTGCAAATAACTTCCAAGTCTCTACGCGGCGATCCCATGTAACGAGCAGTCTCTGGTTCTCTGGTCCGTGGCTCTCAGGTCAACACTCCACTGGGCCCACGTAGAGTCCGTTTGTTTTTCAGGCCAAACGTGGGGATCGCCGCCCCCACGTAACGAGCTCTCTCTGGCCTCTGCTTTTTTCGACTTGACGTGGACAATTCGCTACATGGGGATCGCCGCACCCCAAGTAGTGACGATTCCTTTACATTTACTCACTTCGACTGTTACGTGGGGATCGCAGCGCCCCATGCAACGAGCTCTCTGTGCCTTCCAATATTTAAGAGTTTGAATAGATAATTCCCTATGTGGGGATCGACGCGCTCCGTCTACAGCTCTACCATTATTTCTCATTATTTTTCGAAAAGGCAAATGTATTGAATACGTGGGGATCGTCGCGCCCCACGCACCGCTCTTAACTTATTTTTTGACTTTGAAGATCTGGCATCAATTTTGTGTTTCAACTCTACGACGTACGAGGGGATCGTCACGCCCCACGTAGTTCTGAAGCTATTTTTTTGACTTTGAATACTCGCATTGATACATGGGGCTCGTCGCGCCCCACGTACGGCGCTCTATGTTTTTTTTGACTTTGAATATTCACTTCGATACGTGGGGATCGTCGCGCCCATGTACGGCACTCATTTTTTTTTGACTTTGAATACTCGCGTTGATATGTGGGGATCGTCGCGCCCCACGTACGGCTCTGCATTTCTTTTTTACTTTGAATATTCACTTCCCTGCGTGGGGACCGTCGCGCCCCGTGTACAGCTCTACCATTATTTCTCGAATACGTGGGGATCGTGGCGCCCCACGTACGGCTCTCGTAATTTTTTTGACTTTGAATATTCATTTCGCTACGTGGGGATCGTCGCGCCCCACGCAAACTTTCCCTGTTGCAAGCTACTACGTACGTGGGGATCGTCGCGCCCCACGCAAACTTTCCCTGTTGCAAGCTACTACGTACGTGGGGCGCGACGATCCCCACGTACTGCTCTCTCTATTTGGTTGACTTTGAATATTCACTAGCATTATTCCTCACTGAATTTGGCCCTTCGTTAACTTTTCCCTGATATGGGAGATTTGGGAGGAATTATCCTAATCTGAATCCAGATTCGGATTCCTTGACATTAAATACCCCCAAATCACTTTTTACTTTATTTTATTTAGTAGTGAATTCATCCAGAAATGGAATAAAGCTAATATTTCTTCAGATTCATGGCATCCCTCCGGCTGCCAACGTAAGATTTCAGATGACGTCATCAGGATTTCGGCGTCCCTCCTGGCATCCCCCCAACTCACCTGGCATCCCCTCTCTCCTACATGGCATCCCACTGGCTTCCTCCTGGATTTTCTGGCATCCCTTCGGCACCCCCCTCAGATTCCTGCTTAGGGTTCAATTTGTAAGCTGGATTCCCGTCTGATCCGGGGCGTTCCGCTTGTCTTCGGCGAAGAGGGTAGGGCGGCTCTGCCGCCCTACCCCCTTCGCCGCCTCCGTACTTTATTCATCGGCCGTCGTCGCCGTCGTCGCCGCTCACCGTCGTCGCCGTTCTTAGCCTGGTTCGGAATTTGCCGCCATCATCGTCGCCGCCTCCGTGCTTTATTTGTCGTCGTCGTCGTCGTCCCATCCGCCTGGCCCATGCGCTCATCGTCACCGCCGTTCTTTATTTGTCATCATCGTCGTCGTCGTCCCATCCGCCCACCCCATGCGCGCCCGCCGTCTGCGTTTGTATTCGGCCTTCGCCTCCGTCGCCGTGCACTCACTGCCGCCTTATGCCGCCCGGCCCATACCCCTCACCGTCTTCGCTGTGCTGAACACCCATCTGTTTTCGCCGCCCTCTGCACATCGCCGCCTCCGTGTTCCGTTTATCCTTCGTCACCATCGTTGCCTGCGCCCACCCCATACACTTTCCGCCACGTCCGTTCTGTATTCGTCCTCCGTCACTGTCGCCTCCGGCCCTCTGCACTCACTGCCTCCGCATTCACCCGGCCCGTTAGACCACTTCGTGGTTCTCAGGACCACGGTCGGGTGCTATCGGAGTTTCAATCGATATAAACAAAGGCCAAAGCTCGAGACCACTCTTGATCTCTAACCACCACCATCCGTTGACGCTTACGTCGTCACCTCTCTGCGCCCCGTTCATCCCACTTGGCCACAGGCTGTGGTGTTCGGGGCCCAGAGCGCTATCCTTGTCTCGCTGCGACCCCACCCTCACCCTCAAGACTATCTGGCTTTTTCTGCGCCCCGTTCGTCCCACTTGGCCGCAGGCTGTGGTACTCGGGGCACAGACCACTACGCCTGTCTCGCTGCGATACCTGCCCTCGCCCTCAAGACTATCTGGCCTTTTCTCCGCCCCGTTCGTCCCACTTGGCCACAGGCTGTGGTACTCGGGGCACAGACCACTACGCTTGTCTCGCTGCGACACCTGCCCTCGCCCTCAAGACTCTATCTGGCTTCTTCTGCTCCCTGTTCGTCCCACTTGGCCACAGGCTGTGGTACTCGGGGCGCAGAGCACTACGCTTGTCTCGCTGCGATATCGTCAAGGCTCTCTGTAACTTTTTCTGCGTGCTTTAGGGTTAAATTTCTGGACACCGGTTAACTTTATGTGGCGTCAGACAGTACTGTCGCGTTATTACTGTCGGCATGCTTCTATTCGCTTACCTACTATTAGTCCTTTATATGTCTTGCGCAGCCCATTACTTTTTTTCCATCGCATCTTACGATTTCTGCGTGTTTCTATAGACAATTTAAATATCGATTCCATGTGTTCCTACGAGGTTTTCACTACGGTTATATCTCTGTTGGTATTTTCGAGAAGGCTTTTAGATATTAGTAAGTATTGCCCGCCATTGGTAACAAAACAAAATATTCGCGTCAGATTCACATCGATCGCCGCCTGAGCGGGCATTTTGGAAGCAGCATCTAGAGAAATTTAAAATCCCATATTCGCCACTTCGTCAAAGGATGTCGTGCCGCCCTCGACATGATCCAGACACTATGGGATGCTTTGGGAGGTAAGCCACAAACATCACATTTTTTTAATACATGGTCGGTCAGTGGTTTATATTGAAATCAATACTGTTACTCAACAAAATTCGTGCTTAACAGCATCTCCCTGTTGAAGATGGTTCGGCGAGCGCATCAATGACCCTGTTTTTTTGTCTAGCAGCGTTGGCTGTTCAATCGCAAGGACGCAGAATAGCCGTCAACAGGGCGACAGTACGATGACGTGCACACGGCCGCCGTCGAGGTGCGCATCCACCATTTCAAGGGTTCGACATTAGGGTTTGATATACAGCTTTCGCGACTCAACGACTCCGTTCAACGGCGTCGCCTTCTATCTCTCATGCACGGCCCAAGCATGTGCATCAAGGTCAAATGTCGAGGACAGTGGATAGCCTCTGGGGCAACACGCTGAGTACATCGATAACAAACATCGTCACGACGTAAGGGCTTACCTCCGTGTACAGTTCTGCATCGAAGGGCTACGGTTACGGTGCGTTTCCTAAGAACTCGAAGGTTACGGAGACGAGAGAAAGCGAGACGGCGGCGGCGTAGCAGAGAGCGGCAGGGTATGCTAAACGACAGAAAGGCGCTCAGTAAGTCGATCCGCATGTTTACGATGCAGGGTACTCACGCTTTCTTTCGTATAGCGCCTCGTCGGCCCAGTTTCTTTTGCTAAAGTGTAGATGTTGTCCGAGCGCAGCGTGTTAAGGACGAACAACCTCAGTAACTGAGTCTTATGTCTCGTCACTCTACGAGGAGACTCACGCCGATCGAGGGCGGTATGCGTCGTGGATGACAGTACTAATAAAGATGGAGTTATAATTCGACGCCGCCGTTTCGACATACGAGACTTCTCGCAGAGTGCAAACACTCAAAGAAAGCTAGAATTTCACCATGCGAACACTTACACATACATATCTCCCTGTATAGTTAAGTAAAAGCAGAGCGTTTGTCTGTTAGAAATGAAAAGCACAGTCGATCACGACCTCGCGTCGGCCCGGTCGTGCCGTGCGTATAACTTGCGCGATGAACGAGTCGCACGTCTCTTCACCCTTAATCATACACCGCAACTGTTCGTACGCTCTACGCTCACTTTCGCTGACAGTCACTCATTCTTTATTGATAGGGAACTCACTAACAACTGTCAACTATCTGTCACTGTAAGTACTGTTTTGTTCTCGACGCCAGAACTAATGTCTACCCATAGATGAAATTCGAAATCTGCTCCGGCGCACCTGTAGTCGTCAAAAGGCAATTTGGTCGCACTATTCTTGGGTTCTACGTTGAACCAGAATTTACTGTCACCAACGGTGTTTCGGTAGGGGTTACACCTTTCAGCTTCCAACTTTCTGACCGTCTCGTAGCTGTTGACCGGCCACTTCTACCGTACTCTCGCAGGCAGGGTTAGGCGAGCCAGAGTCGGGAAAGTAAGGACGATGCAGTGAGTATCAAATATTTGTTATCTTATTTTCGTCCCAACAAATTCATTCATACAGCGAAAACTGTCCTAAAGAATGCCCAGAGTCTGCGTGCTGGGTTTAGACGAGCATTTTCAGTACTTTCAAATCTCAAACCAAAACTTACAACAGAAAAAAATAACGCTTTATGTAGAATATATGTTTAACCATTGGTACTTATTAGTTTTTACAGTTTCGACGTGATTGTATCCAATCTACGCACTCGAAACAATCGACAGGGTGAGTCATCAAATATCCTGTAATAAAAACTTCTATTTGTGCCGTACTGACATATATAATAGGTATACAAAACTTCGACTATCTGGGAATAGATATCCCTCAGACGACAACTAGAAGGTACCCCCGAACATCTACCCACATCACATCTTGCTAATACAGCAGAGATCAGTTCTTCGAATATATGTATCAGCCGCGTGTATCGAACGCCAACGCCATGCGAGCACGCTAACAAGTGCGTCCCTTGCTTTTTCTGTATATGGCGCGTACGCAGTGATAATGTAACCGCATATAGGACACCCAGTACATTGTACGTCTTAAATAACTGACGGAAAAGTTCTTGAAATTCCACAACACACAAAATATACCGATGCCGCGCAATTCGCCCAACATGTGAGTAACCTATGTTTATCCCACTGTTTCATGTGTCATTGAGGTATGTCCCAGCGACGAAGCCCACGATACAGGTCGTCTATACCGACACAATTCGTAACAGGAGTGGAAAAAAGGACGAGGATTTTTACGGACGGGAGGCTGAAGGGCAGATTGACGAAACAAGTGTATATAATCCTCCAACTTGTCCGTAATTTTCCCAATAATAGAACCCATTTGGATAAACACTGAAAGATTGAAATCGCCGATCCAACAATGTTTAATATTAGTCTAAACCCTCTTCCTGAACAGTAACTGGAAACAACCGCAGTGCAAAAGACTCGGGCCGTGCGTCTAATATCTGTGACCGGTTTCGAACGGGCCGGTCCACGACGAGACCACTTCGTGGTTCTCAGGACCACGGTCGGGTGCTATCGGAGTTTCAATCGATATAAACAGGCGAAAGCTCGAGACCACTCTTGATCTCTAACCACCACCATCCGTTGACGCTTACGTCGTCACCTCTCTGCGCCCCGTTCATCCCACTTGGCCACAGGCTGTGGTGTTCGGGGCCCAGAGCGCTATCCTTGTCTCGCTGCGACCCCACCCTCACCCTCAAGACTATCTGGCCTTTTCTCCGCCCCGTTCGTCCCACTTGGCCGCAGGCTGTGGTGTTCGGGGCCCAGAGCGCTATCCTTGTCTCGCTGCGACCCCACCCTCACCCTCAAGACTATCTGGCCTTTTCTCCGCCCCGTTCGTCCCACTTGGCCGCAGGCTGTGGTGTTCGGGGCCCAGAGCGCTATCCTTGTCTCGCTGCGACCCCACCCTCACCCTCAAGACTATCTGGCTTTTTCTGCGCCCCGTTCGTCCCACTTGGCCACAGGCTGTGGTACTCGGGGCACAGACCACTACGCTTGTCTCGCTGCGACACCTGCCCTCGCCCTCAAGACTCTATCTGGCTTCTTCTGCTCCCTGTTCGTCCCACTTGGCCACAGGCTGTGGTACTCGGGGCGCAGAGCACTACGCTTGTCTCGCTGCGATATCGTCAAGGCTCTCTGTAACTTTTTCTGCGTGCTTTAGGGTTAAATTTCTGGACACCGGTTAACTTTATGTGGCGTCAGACGGTACTGTCGCGTTATTACTGTCGGCATGCTTCTATTCGCTTACCTAATATTAGTCCTTTATATGTCTTGCGCAGCCCATTACTTTTTTTCCATCGCATCTTACGATTTCTGCGTGTTTCTATAGACAATTTAAATATCGATTCCATGTGTTCCTACGAGGTTTTCACTACGGTTATATCTCTGTTGGTATTTTCGAGAAGGCTTTTAGATATTAGTAAGTATTGCCCGCCATTGGTAACAAAACAAAATATTCGCGTCAGATTCACATCGATCGCCGCCTGAGCGGGCATTTTGGAAGCATCTAGAGAAACTTAAAATGACAACTGACTAGACAGCAGCAGTATATATCGTCTGGTCGTGGACACGTTATGCATACGAAATGCCCATTTCCCACCCTACCACATATCTGTTGAAAATTTCTGCTGCCATTGAACAAACGACTGACGACACGGGGCGTCGTATGCTGTTGGTTACCCAAGACATGGTTTTATACCTCATGAAGATGGAGGAAAGGTGTCGCGAAGACGCCATGATGAAGGCCT